>NW_019104618.1:192420-204952 GCF_001995035.1 Momordica charantia
TTCGGGCATGTCGGGCCAGGGCTTTCAGCTTGTTGCTGAAATGTCCTCTCGTCGGGCCTTGCTTGGGCGTTCTCGTGGTTAAAACCTCACGTGCTCCTGGTCCGTTTTGGGCATGTCGGGTCATGGCTTTCAGCTTGTTGCTGGAATGTCCTCCTGTCGGGCGTCCGTAGATGGCGATGATGGTCGGCAGACGTTTGTCTTTCTTTGGGGATTTTGACTTCTATTGTCCCCTGCTATTGTTGTATTTTTTTCTACGACACCTTTGTTCCGATCTTTTGCCTACAAATTTTTTCAAGCATCATCTCTGGAGTAGAGACTCCACCTGATCCTTGAGGTCACGACAGTCAGCAGTGTCATGTCCGTGATCCCGGTGAAATTTACAATACTTGCTTCTGTCCCTCTTGGTGGAGTCGCTTCTGGAGCGCTCCAGCCACTAGAGTAGGTTGTCGACGAGGTTCCGTCGATCTGAGCAAGAATCTGGTGTACCAATATGCGCGTGGAAGTGTACTTCCCATACCTTTGTAGTCGGTCTACCTTGGTGACTGAGCTAGTTTCGCCGAACTCTCTTTTTGATTTGGTCCTTCCATTGGCTTTCCTTTGTCACGTCGAGCCTGATGGGATGTGATTCCCACAACCGAAGCGATGATCAACGTTCACCAATTTTGAGAAACAAAATCCATAAAACAAAACTTGAGATACAGGGGAAAACTTACATTTGAAAAACTGTTCTTCAACGATTTTCCGACGAACACCACCAGTAGACCTTCCGTGCTATACTATGGGTACCGAGAACACGCTTGTGGGAGCGTTCAATATGGATCTTTGGGAATAGAGAAGAGAGAGCTTGAGAGAGATGCTGAGAGTTCTTTTGGGCTTCGTTGTTCTGTTTTTGCATAACTTT
Source organism: Momordica charantia (assembly GCF_001995035.1). The sequence continues at coordinate 193,322 of NW_019104618.1, forward strand.
TCTGCAATAAACAAAAACAAAACCAGTGACGTGGGGAGTTACCCCACGTCACTTAACTCCCAGTCCTCTGCCTTTTTGTAGGGGAGTTATATATTAGATAATATTATTAATAAATAATTATAAATAATTAATATAATAATTAATATATATATATATATTTAATTAATTAATCATATTAATTAATAGATAATAAATAATTATTAATCTAATTCACAATTAATATATATATATATATATAAATCAAATAAATATTAAACACATAATTAGTTATTACAAAAATAGAATCATATTCTATAGCATTTCTCTCATATAACCTATAGTTGTAATGTACATCTTATGCACATTATTTTTAACCTATAGTTTTAATATGAATCATATTTATATTAATTTTATTTGAATCTCGTTCAAATAATTTCTCTCATAATATATAGTTTCAATTAGAATTAATTATATATTATAATGTATCACCATACGTATAATCCCTCGAGCAATTTTAACATTTCAAAAATTTTCCAAAAAACTTGATCCTCGTTTTACCCGTTATGAGCCAGCGAAGGGACCTAATGGACCTACAGATCAGAAGCTCTAACGATACGAGATTAATCGGTTAAACTCATTGACCGAGTTAATCAACATTCGTTAACTACGGGTCACTCCACTAAAGACCCACAACTGCACTCTTCTCACTGCATAATGTTTTCGTGTCCACGGATATACAACCATTAATGACAAGTCAATCTTTCACGAGTGTTCGTAACCACAGATGGGTCAAATTACCGTTTTACCCTGTGTTATATCTTGCTCCTTAAATACCACTGCTCCTCTAATGAACAACCCAGTTATGGTCCGACCAATAACCGGAAGTCCTTCTCGGGCCAGTGAGAGAGTGGGGCCCCTTCTTCAAGTCTCGGAGTCAGCATTTAAGAGAACACTCATCTATTCTCTAAAGTAGGGGAGGAGTGAATTCAATCTTATGAAGTTATGTTCCCAGCTCCCCACTCAGTATTGTCCACAAAATGGTAGGAATATTGAGTCGGCGTTTCGGGCCACTCTCACCCATACAGATCAAAGGACGAGCCCTCGCAGGCAAGAGTCCATATCTCACTCAGGATTGAGAATGAGTTGCCTGGTCATCTTAACAAATAGCAATCTATTAGTTAAAGGTGTTACATCTAAAGATTGCCTATTTCGCGGTCCGGTCTTATACAAACTCATTGTATATGATACCCCCACTCGCATGTCTGCACACGGACGACCTGAATCGAGTCGTCAGTAACATTTATAGAGCGGGCCGTATCTATATTGTTGCCAGGATAAGGTACCCAACCTTATCTATATACTATAGACCCTTTAGGCTATTCACGAGACATTATCCACTTTTATATCAGGGGTATATCAAATATATACCCAATAGATATACTGTCTCGATTACATCATAATAACCTTGGATGTTTAGTTTATTGGATTTTTGACAATGCAATGTTATGATTTCAACAACAAATTGATTGAATATACATTTGTTTTTACATAAATACAAACTAGGAGTTTAGGGCAACACACCCAACAAACTTCGAGTTGAACTAAACTCGAGTGGGGTGTATATTATCATAAAGCAAAGGGAAAATACAATGAACTAGGGCATACACTATACCCATTACATTTCTTCCACTTGCCCTAAACTAATCGTACAATGCTCGTAGACTTAGACTTTCTAGATGGCCCTCAAACACTTTAGCCATGAGCGCCTTCGTAAAACGATCAACAATATTTGATATAGCCCTGATATACAAGGTATATATTTGATATACCCCTGATATACGAGGTATATATTTGATACACCCCTGATATAGGAGTGGATAATGTCCCGTGAATAACCTATAGGATCTATAGTATATGGATAAGGCTGAGTACCTTATCCTGGCAACACTATGGATACGGCCCACATTGTAAATGTTACATACGACTCGATCTAGGTCGTTCGTGTGGAGACATGCGAGTGAGGATGTCCTATACAATGAGTTTTTATAAGACTGGACCGCAAAATAGGCAATCTTTAGATGTAATACCGTAAACTAACACATTGCTATTTCTTTGTATGACCAGGTAACTCATTCTCAATATTGAGTGAGTTATGGACTCCTACCCGTGATATCTCGTCCTTTGATTTGTATGGGTGAGAGTGACTCGAGTTGCCGACTAAATATTCCTACCATTTTGGGGACGAGACCGAGTGGGGAGCTGGGAACATAACTTCACAAGATAGAATTCACTCCTCCCCGACTTTAGGGAGTAGATTAGTGTTCTATTAAATGCTGACTCCGAGACTTGAGCAAGGGGCCCCACCCTCTCACTGGCCCGAGAGGGACTTTCGGTTATTGGTCGGACCATAACCGAGTTGTTCATTAGAGGAGCAGTGGTATTTAAGGAGCAAGATGTAACTCGGCGGTAAAACCGTAATTTGATCCAGCTTGAGTTACGAGCACTCGTGAATGATTGACTTGTTATTAATGGTTGTATATCTGTGGACACGAAAACATTCTGCAGTGAAAGGAGTGCAACTACGGGTCTTTAGTGGAGTGACTCGTAGTTAACGAATGTTGATTAACTTGGTCAATGAGTTTGATCGATTAATCATGTATCGTTGGAACTTCTGATCTGTATGTCCATTAGATCCCCTTGTTAGTTCATAACGGGTAAAACAAGGATAAAGTTTTTGGAAGAATTTGAACTGTTCGAATTGCTCAAGGGATTATATGTATATTGATACATTATAATGAGATTATTTGAATGAGATTCTTTCAAAATTAAAACTATATATAATGAGAGATATTATTTGAATAAGATTCAAATAAAATTAATATGAATAAGATTCAAATAATGGGAAAGGGGTCGAAAACGTGGTCAAACAGGGCTATCGACACATGTTTCTGCAGTAAAAGTCAACCCTAACACAGCCCCAAATTTAGCCTTTTGCTTGTCCTAGAGCAAAAACAACAATAACAAATCTAAAACAATCAACATGCTAGAAAGATGAATGATCAACAATCCAAATGTTCTAAGTTAATGAATCATATAAGTCTCGGGAAAGGCTCCACAAGCTAAATGTCCTAACTTTACTTTTAAGCCAACGAACCATAAACCATCCTTTGTTTTGAAAATAAAAATGATTATAAATCCTCTTTTTTTCTAAAACACAAAACTATTTTACAAAACTAAGGAATATGCACACTTTCGTTTTCATTCAAAAAATTTTAACATCAAGTGGACCGGCTACTAGCCCCTGAGGTTTTCAACACACTAACATTGGTTTAAAACCACAACGACTAATAGAAACTTGTTAGGTAGCAACCCGGCATAAAATGATGTCGACAATGGTTTTCAAGAAGTCACCTTAATATGTAGGCTACCACCCTCTAAGATGCTAATGACAACCATTTAAATAAAATGAATGTCTTAGTGGGACTTGCGAAAATAAATGCGTTTTCTTTCCTCTCATGTTTCTTACCACTCTTTTCTTACTCTCACTTTTATTTTCTTTCCCCCACTCTTGTTTTCACTCAAGACACTTTTTTTGACTTGCACTTTTTCTTCTTTTGGACTCTTTTTCATACTATTTCTTTTGAATAAAATTTCTTGCATATGACTCTTTTTGCATAAGACTCTTTTATTGCTTGCATTTTGTTTCTTAAATAAATAGACACATACTGTCCCCCCAAACTTAAGGGAAATAGTGTCCTCACTACGGAAAGAAATTTTGAGAGATGCAAAATTTTTGCACAAAAAGCACAAGGACTTCCAAAGCAATGAAAAAGTTCAAGGTTCAAGACAAAGAGAAGCATAACACAATTTTATAACCAAAACAAAAAAACATGGAAAATGACTCATGGGTTGATCATAAAACTAGGAAATCTAACTCATTCATGCCCTTAAGAATCCTCATCGACATGATACAAAAACAAATAACCAAAGAAAGGATTTCATTAAAAAGATGAACATGTTTAGAGTTCAGAAAAGATGCATTGAAGAAGCTAAAGACAAGCTAGTAGCTAAAACAAGGAACCATGCAAGCTTGAACTTTAAACATATGCACAAACACAACAGATATACCTTTCTAACAGCACAACATCCCAACAACTAACCTACAACTCAAAAACTAAGCTTAAACAACCTATCATGGAAAATAAAAGAACAAAAACAACCTACATAACCTAACATGCAAACTCAATGTAAACAACCTAAACTACACAACCTAACATAAGAAATCAAGATCCAAATATCAAAACAAAGAGAGAGAGATACTCCCCTATTCATCATCAGAAGATTCATCGTTGGTGGAATCGGTAAGAAGACGAGAAGAAGATGGTAAGTCGGCCGCAAGCTCATCGGGGAATGAAGGTGCTTCATCACCGTATATCTTCTTGAGGAACTCACATGTGGCACGTTGAGTAACAAAAAGAAGCTCGTACTTGTGCTTAAGCTCATCATATTGATCCTTAGTCACCACCCTTCGGGTCTCGGGATCTGTGGCGGTAATGGGAGAATCATCCTCTCGAACAATAGAATATCCTCGAACTCTCCTTAGGGATGTGACCAGTTTCTTGGGCATCACAACATTCGTATCATCGGCTTCTATTCCCGCCTGTAAGCATAACTCAGTTATTAGTCCAGGAAAAACTAGAGGACCTACCATTTTCTCCGAACAACTTCGTATCTCGTTTCTTATGAGCTCCCCAAAGTTGAACTCAATGCCTTTCATAAGAATGTACACCATCATTGCCCTATTGCGCTTAATGGTGGAATCGTGAGAAATGGGTATCAACCGGTTATTCACCACATAGGTGCAAACTATCGCTTGCTCATTGATGTCAAGGGGCGTTAAGGAAAGCTTCCCCGTGGTTGAGACAGTCCAAGTCTTGTGTGGTCTACAAATAAGTTTACGCGCCTCCTCCATTTGCTCGTTCGATGGCTGCACCAAAATCTCATTACCTATGGCATTAAAAACATCCAACAAACCATAGTGAGTATTAATAATGGAAGGCAAGAATTTTACTACTTTACCCCGTACTCTCACTATATCTCCTTGGTTTGGGTTGATGGCAGTGTCAAACTCTTTGACTAAGGCCTCGGATACACGCGTAGTTGGGGCAAACAACGACTCCCAACCATTCTCCACAAGACTTCTCCTAACATATTCAAGCTCCGGCTCTTGGGCCTCATCAAAACGCCTCTCAAGTAGGATATCATGTGCTGTGAAGTTGGGCCTTCGCACCTCTAATCTCACCCTTTTTACTCTTGATGGTGTTTGTTCGGTAGAATCAGACTCCTTTTCATTGGCCTCCCCAAGTGGTTCTTCTGTCCCTCTTTGCACCCTAGCCCTCTTGGCTATTTTAGATGGACCAACCTCGGCTTCTTTTTGGGCAGCGAAACGTGCTACAGCGGCTCAGGTCCTAGGCCTATAAATTTCGCCAGGCTCAATTTCTGCCACTTTTTTCTTCTTTGTGTTTTCTTCACCACTTCAGTCAAGCTCACCTCCTCATCTGAGGTCTCTACAATGGCAACAGAGTTTGGGTCAGAAACATTCAAACTTGACAAAGAAGGGGTCTTACCTTGTGAAGAAGAGGAAGATGATTCTTCCATGGCCTCACTAGGGACATCCACAGGATCGGATGTTCCTTATTGCTCTTGTGCAGGGGGCTCCTCATCATCTTGCTGAGATTCGTACACCGGAGTTCGTACTTTCACTTCATATTGAGAGATATCGTCATTTTCTTCTTCCTCTTCATACTCATCTCCATGCACTTCTTGAGGTCATTCTCCAAGATCTTCATCCTTCTCATCCACATTCAATTGTCCTTGTGCTGCCCCACTGTTTCCATCACCCTCCAATGGATCTTCTCCCCTTGCTTCATTCAACGCCACCAAAATTTCGGCAATTTTCGGCATTGTCCTTTCCTGTTCTGAATCATAAAAAACTAGGGGTTTTTTAGTCAAGATAGGATCTGGAAAAGATGGCGACAAAATACATTGAAGAGTGGCCGGCAGAGTCTCATCCATAATTGTGCCAGGTGCAATTTGGCATTGAAGTTCAACCGTAGCCGAATCTGAATGCTCCAAGGGCTCCGTGTCGTGTTCTGAGTCCCCACTAACCTGTTCTTGACCTTCAATATGCACAACAACAGTAGTGGAAAGAGGGGAGGGATAGACAGTTCTACAGACTCGGAAACGGGGTTATCTTGAGAAAGAATCATCCTACGACGCATACTCATGCTATTTAACTCAAGTTGATTCTTCTCACTCACTTTCTTTGAGTTTTCCATGAATTCTTGCCATTTTATGTTTAATTCCTCAATTTTCGCATAAACTCTCTCATTCTCTTTATCCCTAATTTCCTTATTTTTATTGAACATCTCCGCTCTTTGTTGAAGTCTAGCTATTTCATCATCTAAGGCAGCCCCTTTTTCCTCTAAAGTTAGATTTTTTTCGAAGATAGACTTTATTAACTCCTCCTAATTTTTTCTCACTATGACCCTCTTTATTAACCCTAGCATCATTAGGAATCATGCCCGGTTTAGTTGGTGGAGGCAACAACACTCTTTTGTTCTCCTTCTCTTTGTCGTGTGGCTTGGAAGAAGATGAACCTTCCATGGTTCTTGATCTTGCTTCACGATCAACAACGAAAATCCCTCCAATAAACCCTAACTGTGCCGAAAAAGAGAGAGATGAGAGAGACTTTGAGATTTCTTGAGAGAATATTTGAAAACAAGTGAGAAAATCTTGGTAAAAATCGTGAATGGGGTGTTTTGAAATCCTAAGGCTTTTTGTTTTATGTTTTAAAACATATTAAAAACATAATTGGGTTTAAAATTGGGCCTCCTTTTTATTTAAAAACAACCTAAAGCCCATTTAAGCATAACCCACATAAAGCCCACGAAAGCCCTAATCCATAACTAAAAAAAATTCGATTTTGTCTCTTAAATTGCGCCTCGCGCAATGTTGACGAGGGTCAAATCTTGATCCTGCAAAATTTAAATGCAAAAACAAAAATTAAATTTGGAATCTACACAAAAAAGACTTGAAGAAAATGTAAAAGACGCCCCCCCCCAAACTGTCTGAGGGACTGTTTCCACTGTTTTTTTTTTTTACCGACCTTTCAGTAATACAGAGGTTTTACCTCTGTCAATATACTCACCATAATATTTCTTGACCTGATGCCCATTTACCTTAAAGATATTACCTTTGGAACCCTTTAAATCCACCGCTCCATGTGGATAAACATGTTCAACTATGAATGGGTCCGACCATTTGGACTTAAGCTTACCTGGAAACAACTTTAATCTAGAGTTAAAAATCAAAACTAAGTCTCCAGGTTCTAAATTCTTGTCCATTATCTTTTTATCATGCCACTTCTTAGTTTGTTCTTTGTACATCTTGGCATTCTCATAAGAAAACTGACGAATTCATCCAACTCATGTAACTGGAGCAATCTCGCTTCACCTGCATTAAAATAATAAAAATGTAGTTTCCACGTAGCCCAATATGCTCTATGTTCTAATTCTAACGGAAGATTGCAAAACAATGAGATATGGGGACATGCCTAACGGAGTTTTATATGCAGTTTTGTACGTCCACAAAGCATCGTCGACTTTAATAGCCCAGTCCTTCCTATTTACATTCACAAACTTCTCTAAAATTTACTTTATTGCCCTATTTGATACCTCCGCTAGTCCATTAGTTTGAGGGTGATATGCAGTAGCAATATTATGGTGAATGTTATACTTCTTAAGCAAATTACTTACTGCCCTATTAAAAAAGTGCGTACCCTCATCACTAATCAAGCATCTAGGTGTACCATATCTAGTGAAAATAAACGATTGCAAGAAGAGAGAAACTACCTTGGCATCGTTAGTAGGGGTGGCCAAAGCCTAAACCCATTATGAGACATAATCAACATCCAATAGAATGTAATTCTTACCGAATGAAGGTGGGAACGGACCAATGAAGTCAATGCCCCAAACATCGAAAAGTTAAACGTTCAATATTGGGTTTAAGGGCATCTCATGTTTCCTTGTCAAGTTACCTGTTCTTTGACAACGGTCACAACCTTCAGCAAACATGTGAGCATCTCGGAATAGGGACGGCCGGAAGAAACAACTTTGGAGGACCTTTGCTGCAGTCTTACGTCGAGCAAAATGCCCACCATATGGTGATTTGTGGCACGCCTCTAGAATCTCCTTCTGTTCATGCTCAGCAACACACGTACGAAGAATATTGTCAGGTTCTAGTTTAAACAAGAAAGGTTCATCCCATCTATAAAACCTAACATCATGAAAGAACTTCTTTATCTGGTGCTTACGCAAATCATTAGGAATTATTTTGCTCACCAGATAGTTCGCATAATCAGCATACCAAGGAACTTCAGAAATAGCTAAAAGATAGTCATCCACAAAATGCTCTTTAATCTCACAATTATCATGCTGCAAAGAAGACTCTAGCCTAGATAGATGATCTGCTACTTTGTTTTCTGTTCCTTTTCTATCTTTTATCCCTAAGTCAAATTATTGTAGCAACAAGACCCATCTAATCAACCTAGGCTTAGCTTCTGTTTTAGCAAACAAGTATTTAAGTGCATAATGATCAGTAAACACTATCACTTTAGTCCCAATCAAATATGAACGAAACTTATCGAATGCGAAAACAACAGCCAAGAGTTCTTTTTCAATCACACTATAGTTCAACTGACTACTTTTCAAGGTTTTACTTGCATAATAAATAGGATGAAGAATTTTACCAATTCGTTGACCCAACATCACACCTACAGCAAAATCACTTGCATCACACATTAGTTCAAATGGCAAGTTCCAATATGGTTCAATTATGATAGGTGCGGAGCTAAGTGCATTCTTAAGTGTCTCAAAAGCTTTCAAACAACGTTCATAAAAAACAAAGGGTCGATCCACTTCCAACAACTGACACAAAGGTTTAGAAATTTTCGCAAAATCTTTTATAAAACGGCGGTAGAAACCTGCGTGTCCTAAGAAACTTCTAACACGTTTTACAGTTGTAGGAGGGGGTAGTTTGGCAATCACTTTTATTTTAGCCCTATCGACTTCAATTTCTTTTTCTGAAATTCTGTGACCTAAGACTATACCGACATAAAATGACACATCCCCCAGTTAAGCACAAGGTTAGTCTCTTCACACCTTTTTAAAACATTCTCTAAGTTCTTTAAACAAACATCAAACAACTCACCAAACACGGAAAAATCATCCATCAATATTTCTACATTGCTTTCTATCATGTTAGAGAAAATAGCGGTCATGCATCTCTGGAAGGTAGCGGGAGCATTACAAAGACCGAACGGCATCCTCCAGAACGTGGTCTTTCCTTGGTCCTCCGGAGCTATAGTAATCTGATTGTAACCAGAATACACATCGAGGAAACAATAGCATTCTTGCCCTGTCAGACGATCAAGAATTTGGTCAATAAAGGGTAATTGAAAATGGTATTTTCGAGTTACCTTGTTTAAGCGACGGTAGTCTATACACACTCTCCAACCAGTTACCGTCCTTGTTGGGATCAACTCTTGTCGTCATTTGTAATCAACGTCATACCACCCTTCTTAGGAACGCATTGAACCGGGCTAACCCAGCTGCTATCTGAGATGGAGTATATCACTCCAGCATCTAACCATTTTGTGATCCCCTTCTTGACCACCTCTTTCATTTTGGGGTTAAGCCTCCTTTGGCACTCAATAGAATTGGTGGCTCATTCCTCCAGGATGATTTTGTGCATCCAAAATGTAGGGCTAATTCCTCTAATGTCCGCTACGCTTCATCCAATAAGCAAAGATTCATGTTCATTAGACAAATACGAAGAGATGATAACGGGCAAAGTATCGTTTAAACCCAAATAAGCATATTTTAAATGATAAGGTAAGGGTTTCTTCTCCAATTTTGGAGGTTCAATGATGGAAGGTTGCAAAGCCTTCAAATCAGCTATTGCCGGCTGCAAAAGCTCGAAATGCTCAAATTAGGGTAAAATTGCACCAGGCGCAATTTTGGCTTCTTTTTCTGCGACCTCCAAATCTGCTTCTAAGTCTTCCACCATCATTTGCTGGAGTTCCTCCATGATTGCCCCTATTGTGGAGCATTCATCGACTTCATCCGGGAGACGCATCGCATCAAGGACATTGAAGGTTACCTGCTCATCATTGACCTTCATAGTGGTCTCTCCTTTCCTAACATTGAATACTGTATCTCCAGTTGCTAAAAATGGCCTCCCAATAATGATCGGTACCTCAAGATCTACTTCACAATCCAAAATTATGAAATCGACAGGAAAAATAAACTTATCGACTTAAACAAGCACATCCTCTATTTTCCCTTCCGGTTTCTTTATGAACCTGTCAGCTAGTTTTAAAGTGACAGTAATGGGACGAGCTTCTCCTATATTTAACTCTTTAAAGACAGAAAGAGGCATAAGATTAATGCTTGCTCCTAAGTCACACAATGCTCTTCCTAGGTTCTTACCTCCTATTGAGCAAGGGATAGTAAAACTACATGGGTCCCTACACTTAACAGGCAATGGATTCCCTAGAGCATCACTACTACACTTTGTTAAGGCTACCGTCTCATGCTCACCTAACTTCTTACACCTAGATATGATGTCTTTTAAAAACTTGGTGTACTTAGGCATTTGTTCTAAAGCATCTATGAGAGGTATATTTATATGTAAATGTTTTAGAATCTCAAAGAACTTCTTAAAATGACTATCCTAATTCTTTTTAACTAGCCTTTAGGGAAAAGGTAGAGAAATCTTAATATTACTTACATGTGGGGTAGTGCTGGGCATTACTTGCTTACCCTTATCCGCCTTCTTACCTTTTTCTTCTGAACTTACGGGTTCTACTTTCTCTTCTTGATCTGGATTGGAGGTGGATGCAGGAACAGGTGTAGCTGCATCAGTTCCTTCGTCTGGAAGTGAGGGTGCATCATAACTTAGTCGGCTTCTCGTAATAACCACCTTATGTTGCTCCTTTCCCTCACGATCTCGCTTCGGGTTTTCTGTGTGTCCAGGCAATGTACCTTAGGGTCTAGATTTCTGGTCATTTGTTATCTGCCCCGCTTGCATCTCCAAGCTTCTTATCGCAGCATCAGTTCTTGTCATGAACTCTTTCATCATGGCCTCCAAAAACTTGCGTTGCTACCACTTTGCTTAGTAGTATTGTTGAGTAGGTGCTTGCGCACTGCTACTATCTACTCCTTGGTTACTCCAGGAAAAGTTTGGATGGTGCCTCCATCCAGGGTTGTAAGTGTTTGAATACGGATTGAAATTACGTTGGGCACCATGACCTATATAGAAAATAGACGCTGGATTAAATTGACAATTCTCATACAAGTGGTTATCACCATAATAGACACAAGATATATCTGAAATTTGTAAAACAGGAGAGGGTTCAGGTATCGCCGAAGTGGAGGTTTTGGTTTCTTTCCCCATTGTTAACTGCTTTAACATCTGGTTCATAGCCGCCATTTGGGCTTGCATTGAAGCTACGGTGTCTAACTCAAAGACTCCGGCTGATACTTGCTTATTTGGCAATGACCTTCCTATTTCGCCTTGGTCGTTAATGTC
>NW_019104618.1:214622-228158 GCF_001995035.1 Momordica charantia
TTTTGGAAGAATTTGAATTGTTCAAATTACTTAAGGGATTATATGTATATTGATACATTATAATATATAGTTAATTGTAAATTAAAACTATATATTATGAGAGATATTATTTGAATGAGATTAAAAAAAAATTAATATGAATAAATTCATATTAAAACTATAAGTTAAAAATAATGTGCATAAGATGTACATTAAAACTATAGGTTCTACGAGAGAAGTGTTTTAGAATATGATTCTAATTTTATAATAAATAATTAAGTGTTAATTATTTATGTATATATATATTTATTAATTATTAATTGATTAATAATTAATTATATTTATTAATTAATTTTATTAATTAATTATATATATATTAATTATTATATATATATTTATATATATTATTTATTATTATTATTAATAATAATAATAATATTAAACTCCCCTACAAAATTGCAGGGGAGTGGGAGGTGTCGTGACGTGGGGAGTTACCTCACGTCACCCTTCTTCTTCTTCTCCAAGTGGTGGAGAAGGTGAAGAACAGGTTTTTACAGAACAAAAAAAAAAAGAAAACTCCCACAATTTCTGTCAATAATTCTCTCAATCTCTCCCTCTCTTCGATCAAGGTGCTACCACAAGCACAATCCCGAGACCCAAGAGGATAGCGAGGAAGATCCGGTGGTGGTGTTCAAGGGGAACTCACTGAAGAAACGTTCTTTAAAAGTTTGGTTTTCCCCTGTATTTCCTTCTTTCCATTTGGATTTTGTATCCCAAAAATCAGCAACGAAGATCCGCTTCTGCTCCGGGAATCACATCCCTTCAGTGTGCAGAATGAACAATTCTATAGAGGATTGAACAATTCTATAGAGGATTGGATCGTTGATATCTAAACAAGATGACAGACATTAACGACCAAGGCGAAATAGGAAGGTCATTACCAAAGAAGCAAGTATCAGTAGGAGTCTTTGAGTTAGACACTATAGCTTCAATGCAAGCCCAAATGGCGGCTATGAACTAGATGTTAAAGTAGTTGACAATGGCGAAGGAAACCAAAACCGCCACTTCGGCGATACCTGAACCCTCTCCTATTTTACAAATTTCAGAGATATCTTATGTCTATTGTGGTGATAACCACTTGTATGAGAATTGTCCAACTAATCCAGCGTCTATTTTCTTTATAGGTCAAGGTGCCCAGCGGAATTTCAATCCGTATTCAAACACTTACAACCCTGGATGGAGGAACCATCCAAACTTTTCCTGGAGTAACCAAGGAGTAGCTAGTAGCAGTGCGCAAGCATCCGCTCAACAATACAAGCAAAACTACAATCCTCCTGGTTTTCCAACTTAACCGGCGTCGCAGCCTCAACAATACAATCAGAAAAGAGGTCAAAATACTACTCAGCAAAGTCGTAGCAACGCAAGTTTGGAGGCCATGATGAAAGAGTTCATGACAAGAACTGATGCTACGATAAGAAGCTTGAAGATGCAAGTGTGGCAGATAGCTAATGACCAGAAATCTAGACCCCAAGGTACATTGCCTGGACACACGAAAAACCCGAAGCAAGATCGTGAGGTGAAGGAGCACTGTAAGGCGGTTATCATGAGAAACGGATTAAGTTATGATGGACCCTCACTTCCAGACGAAGGAACTGATGCAGTTACACCTGTTCCTGCATCCACCTTCAATCCACAACAAGAAGAGAAAGCAGAACCCTTAAGTTCAGAAGAAAAAGGTAAGAAGGCGGATAAAGGTAAGCAAGTAGTGCCCAACATTACTCCACAGGTAGGTAATATTAAGATTCCTCAACCTTTCCCTCAAAGGCTAGTTCAAAAGAATAAGGATAGTCATTTTAAAAAGTTCTTTGAGATTCTAAAATAGTTGCATATAAATATACCTCTCATAGATGCTTTAGAACAAATGCCTAAGTACACTAAGTTTTTAAACGACATCATATCTAGGCGTAAGAAGTTAGGTGAGCATGAGACGGTAGCTTTGACAAAGTGTAGTAGTGATGCCCTAGGGAATCCTTTGCCTGTTAAATGTAAGGACCCAGGTAGTTTCACTATTCCTTGCTCAATAGGAGGTAAGAACCTAGGAAGAGCATTGAGTGACTTAGGAGCAAGCATTAATGTTATGCCTCTTTCTGTCTTTAAAGAGTTAAATATAGGAGAAGCTCGTCCCACTACTGTCACTTTACAACTAGCTTATAGGTCCATAAAGAAACCGGAAGGGAAAATAGAAGATGTGCTTGTTAAAGTCGATAAGTTTATTTTTCCCGTCGATTTCATAATTTTGGATTGTGAAGCAGATCTTGAGGTGTCGATCATTCTTTGGAGGCCATTTTTAGCAACTGGAGATACGGTTTTCAATGTTAGGAAAGGAGAGATCACGATGAAGGTCAATGATGAGCAGGTAACCTTCAATGTCCTCGATGCGATGCGTCTCCTGGATGAAGTTGAGGAGTGCTCTACAATAGGGGCAATCATGGAGGAACTCCAACAAATGATGGTGGAAGACTTAGAAGCGGATTTGGAGACAACAGAAAAAGAATCCTGGCGCAATTTTGCCCCAATTTGAGCGTTTTGAGTTTTTGAAGCCGACAATAGCGGATTTAAAGGCTTTGCAACCTTCCATCATTGAACCTTCATAATTGGAGAAGAAACCCCTACCTTCTTATTTAAAATATGCTTATTTTGGTTTAAACGATACTTTGCCCGTTATCATTTCTTCATATTTGTCTAATGAACATGAATCTTTGCTTTTGCAGGTTTTATCTGAGTACAAGAGGGCTATTGGATGGACCATAGCGGACATAAGAGGAATTAGCCTTACATTTTTCATGCACAAAATCATCTTGTAGAAATGAGCCACCAATTCTATCGAGTGCCAACAGAGGCTTAACCCCAAAATGAAAGAGGTGGTCAAAAAGGAAATCATAATATGGTTAGACGCTGGAGTGATCTACCCCATCTCGGATAGCAGCTGGGTTAGCCCGGTTCAATGCGATCCCAATAAGGGTGGTATGACGGTGATTACAAACGACGACAACGAGTTGATCCCAACAAGGACGATGACTGGTTGGAGAGTGTGTCTGGACTACCGTCGGTTAAACAAGGTAACTCGAAAAGACCATTTTCCATTACCCTTTATTGACCAAATGTTTGATCCTCTTGCAGGGAAAGAATGCTATTGTTTCCTCGATGGGTATTCTGGTTACAACCAGATTACTATAGCTCCGGAGGACCAAGAAAAGACGACGTTCACATGTCCCTACGGGACATTTGCATTTCGGAGGATGTCGTTCGGTCTTTGTAACGCTCCCGATACCTTCCAGAGATGCATGACAGCTATGTTTTCAGACATGATAGAAAGCACGGTAGAGATTTTCATGGATGATTTTTCTGTGTTTGGTGAGTCGTTTGATGTTTGTTTAGAGAACTTAGATAATGTTTTAAAAAGGTGTGAAAAGACTAAACTTGTGCTTAATTGGGAGAAGTGTCATTTTATGGTACGTGAAGGTATAGTCATAGGTCACAGAATTTCAGAAAAATGAATTGAGGTCGATAGGGCTAAAATAGATGTGATTGCTAAACTACCCCCTCCTACAACTGTAAAAGGTGTTAGAAGTTTCTGAGGACACGCGGATTTCTACCACCGTTTTATAAAAGATTTTGTGAAAATTTCTAAGCCCTTGTGTCAATTGTTGGAAGTGGATCGACCGTTTGTTTCTTATGAACATTGTTTGAAAGCTTTTGAGACACTTAAGAATGCACTTAGCTCAGCAACTATCATAATTGAACCAGATTGGAACTTGACATTTGAACTAATGTGTGACGCAAGTGATTTTGCTGTAGTTGTGATGTTGGGTCAACGAAAAGGTAAAGTTCTTCATCCTGTTTATTATACAAGTAAAACCTTGAATAGTAACCAGTTCAACTATACTGTGACTGAGAAAGAACTTTTGGCTGTTGTTTTCGCATTTGATTAGTTTCGTTCATATTTGATTGGGACTAAAGTGATAGTGTTTACTGATCATTCTGCACTTAAATACTTGTTTGCTAAAAAAAAAGCTAAGCCTAGGTTGATTAGATGGATCTTGTTGCTACAAGAGTTTGACTTAGAGATAAAAAATAGAAAAGGAACAGGAAACCAAGTAGCGAATCATCTATCTAGGCTAGAGTCTTCTTTACAGCATGATACTTGTAAGATTAAAGAGCATTTTGTGGATGAGTATCTTTTAGCTATTTCTGAAGTCCCTTGGTATGCTGACTATGCGAACTATCTGGTGAGCAAAATAACTCCTAATGATTTGAGTAAGCACCAGATAAAGAAGTTCTTTCATGATGTTAGGTTTTATAGATGGGATGAACCTTTCTTGTTTAAACTAGGACCTGACAATATTCTTCGTAGGTGTATTGCTGAGCATGAACAGAAAGAGATTCTAGAGGTGTGCCACAAATCACCATATGGTGGGCATTTTGCTGGACGTAAGACTGCAGCAAAGGTCCTCCAAAGTTGTTTCTTCTGGCCGTCCCTATTCCGAGATGCTCACATATTTGCTGAAGGTTGTGACCGTTGTCAAAGATCAGATAACTTGACAAGGAAACATGAGATGCCCTTAAACCTAATATTGGAAGTTGAACTTTTTGATGTTTGGGGCATCGACTTCATGGGTCCGTTCCCACCTTCATTCGGTAAGAATTACATTCTTTTGGCTGTTGATTATGTCTCGAAATGGGTTGACGCTTTGACCATCCTACTAACGATGCCAAGGTAGTTTCTCTCTTCTTGCAAAAGTTTATTTTCACTAGATATGGTACACCTACATGCTTGATTAGTGATGAGGGTACGCACTTTTTGAATACGGCAGTAAGTAATTTGCTTATAAGGTATAACATTCACCATAAGATTGCTACTGCATATCACCATCAAACTAATGGACTACCGGAGGTATCAAATAAGGCAATAAAGTAAATTTTAGAGAAGTCTGTGAATGTAAATAGGAAGGACTGGGCTATTATACTTGATGATGTTTTGTGGGCGTATAGAACTGCTTATAAAACTCCATTTGGCATGTCCCCATATCGCATTGTTTTTGGTAAAGCATGTCATCTTCCGTTAGAATTAGAACATAGAGCATATTGGGCTACGCGGAAACTAAATTTTGATTATATGACTGCAGGTGAAGTGAGATTGCTCCAGTTACATGAGTTGGACGAATTTCGTCAGTTTTCTTATGAGAATGCCAAGATGTACAAAGAACAAACTAAGAAGTGGCATGATAAAAAGATAATGGACAAGAATTTAGAACCTGGAAACTTAGTTTTGCTTCTTATCTCTAGATTAAAGTTGTTTCCAGGTAAGCTTAAGTCTAGATGGTCGGGCCTATTCGTAGTTGAACATGTTTATCCACATGGAGCGCTGGATTTAAAAGGTTCCAAAGGTAATATCTTTTAGGTAAATGGGCATCGGGTCAATAAATATTATGGTGAGTATATTGACAGAGGTAAAACCTCTGTATTACTGAAAGACCCATGAGAAAACAGTGGAAACAGTTCCTCAGGCAGTTTGGGGGGCGTTTTTATGTAAAATATTTTTTTTGTCTTCTTTTTGCGAATTTTTTACATTTTCTTTACGGCTTTTTTGTGTATATTCTGAATCTAATTTTTGTTTTTGCATTTGAATTTTGCAGGATCAAGATCTGACTCTCGTCAAAATTGCACCAGGCGGAATTTAAGAGACAAAATCGATTTTTTCGTTATGGATCAGGGCTTTCATGGGCTTTATGTGGGTTATGTTTAAATGGGTTTTGGGTTATTTTTAAATCAAAAGGAGACCCAATTTTAAACCCAATTATGTCTTTAATATATTTTAAAACATAAAACATAAAACAAAAAGGCCCTATAATTTGAAAACACCCCATTCACGATTTTCACCAAGCTTTTCTCCCTTGTTTTCAAATCTTCTCTCTAGAAATCTCAAAGAATCTCAAAGTCTCTCTCATCTCTCTCTTTTTCGGCACCTTTAGGATTTATTGGAAGGATTTTCGTTGTCGATCGTGAAGCAAACTCAAGAACCATGGAAGGTTCATCTTCCCCCAAGCCATATGACAAAGAGAAGGAGAAGAAGAGAGTGTTGTTGCCTCCACCAACTAAACCGGGTATGATTTCTCTTGAACCTCCTAGGATTTCTCATGAAAAATTCTTTTTTGATTCTAGGGAACAAATAAGAAAATAAGAGGAAGCTATAAGAATGAACCCTAGGAGAAATTTATCCATAGGTAATACAAATTTTGCAAAAAATCAATATGGAATCTTATGATGCTAGGGTTAATAAATAAGGTTCTAGTGATAAGAAATTAGGAGGTGTTAGTAAAGTCTATCTTCGAAAAATTCAATCTTTAGAGGAAAAAGGTGTTGTTTTAGATGAAGAAATAGCTAGACTTTAAGAGAGAGCGGAGATGTTCAGTAAAAATAACGAAATTAGAGATAAAGAAAGTGAGGTTTATGCGAAAATTGAGGAACTAAACATAAAATTGCAAGAATTCATGGAAAACTGAAAGAAAGTGAGTGAGAAGATTCAACTTGAGTTAAATAGCATGAGTATACGTCGTAGGATGAATCTTTCTCAAGATAACCCCGTTTCCAAGTCTTTAGAACTGTTTATCCCACCCCCTTTTTCCACTACTGTTCCTGTGCATGTTGAAGGTCAAGAACAGGTTAGTGGAGAATCAGAACACGACACGGAGCCCTTGGAGCATTAAGATTCGGCCACGGTCGAAATTCAGTGCCAAATTACGCCTGGGGCAATTATGTATGAGACTCCACCGGCCACTCTTCAAGGTATTTTGTCTCCATCTTTTCCAGATCCTATCTTGACTAAAAAGCCCCTGATTTTTGATGATTTAGAACAGGAAAGGACAACGCTGAAAATTGCCGAAATTTTGGTGGCGTTGAATGAAGCAAGGGGAGAAGATCCATTGGAGAATGATGGAAACAGTGAGGCAGCACAAGGACAATTGAATGTTGATGGAGAGGATGAAGATCTTGGAGAATTACCCCTATAAGTACATGGAGATGAGTTTGAAAACGAAGAAGAAAATGACGATATTTCTCAATATGAAGTGAGAGTACGAACTCCGGTGCACGATGATGCGGAGCCCCCTGTACAAGAGCAAGAAGGAACATCCGGTCCTATGGATGTCCCTAGTGAGGCCATGGAGGAATCATCTTCTTCTTCACAAGGTAAGACCCCTTCTTTGTCAAGTTTAAATGTTTCTGACCCAAACTCTGTTGCCACTACAGAGACTTCAGATGAGGAGGTGAGCTTGGCCGAAGTGGTGAAGAAAACACAAAAGAAAAAAAAGTGGCAGAAATTGCGCCTGACGCAATTTCAAGGCCTACGACCCGAGCCGCTGTAGCACGTTTGGCTGCCCAAAAAGAAGCCGATGCTGGTCCATCTATAAAAGCCAAGAGGGCTTGGGTGCAAAGAGGGCAGAAGAGCCACTTGAGAAGGCCAGTGAAGAGGAGCCCGATTCTACGAAACAAACACCATCAAGAGTAAAAATAGTGAGATTGGAGCTGCGAAGGACCAACTTCACATCACGTGAGATCCTACTTGACGAAGCCCAAGAGCCGGTGCCGGAATATGTTAGGAGAAGGCTTGTGGAGAATGGTTGGGAGTCGCCCCAACTGCGCGTGTATCCGAGGCCTTAGTCAAAGAGTTTTACACTGCCATCATCCCAAACCGAGGAGATATAGTGAGAGTACGAGGTAAAGTGGTAAAATTCTCGCCTTCCATTATTAATACTCACTATGGTTTCTTGGATGTTTTTAATGCCATAGGTAATGAGATTTTGGTGAAAGAAAATGTTGTTGAACCTCATTGGGCTTGTATGACTCATACGGACGACGAAAGTGAAGACGAATAGGTAAGTAACGAAAATCTCTCTTATGATGAACTTATGGATACCTATAATGAGATTAAAGATGAATTTGAAAAACTGGGCTGTAAATACATGTCTCTTAGAAAAAAAAAATACTAGGTTAGCTTGTGAGAACAATAATTTATTAAATAAGCTAGAAAGTATGAAGCAAAAAAATGAGAAATTTTTTTTAGGATTTTAAAATGACAGGAATGCTTTAATTGTTGAAAATAAATCGTTGGTTGAGGAAAATGCATGCTTGAAAAGTAATGTCAATAATGTTGTGAAACATGATGTTGAAAATTCATGTGATCAAGAAAAGTGTGCTTTATTAGATAAAATAAAATTTCTTGAACATGATGCTTTTGATATGAATGAACTTGTTAAAGCTCTCAGAGAAAAAGAGTCAAATCTTTTAAATGAGCTTAATTGTGCTAAACATGTTAGCTTTTCGAGCTTCAATCATATCATATGTTTTGATGATACCAAACTTAATCTACTGATAATTTTTGTGTTTCAAAGTGTAAAAAGTGTAAAGCTTGAAAAGACGAATCCAACGCAATTTGAATCGCTCAAATCGGAGTTCAAACGAAGAAGTTATGACCAAAACAAAATTGGAAAGGAAAACCCTACGTGGATAATGACGTGGCCACGCGGACCAACCAGAAATGACACGTGGCAAGATGCTGACGTGGATTCTCGACGGTCACTTTCTGATGACGTGACATATGACGTGGCACTCCAACAGTAAGATTTGATGACGTGACATGTGACGTGGCACTCCAACAGTCGGATTTGATGACGTGGCAGATGACGTGGCGTCCAACGGATAAATTTGAATTTATTAATAAAATTCAAATTATCTTAAATTGGACCAATGAATAAGCGACACGTGTCATTTACTATTCATCCAAGTTTGAGTTGTGAACTATAGATTATTTTAATATTATTTCTCTCAGCCAATCCGATTGCGACGCGTGGAAGCCAACGACTAGTTTTTGGTTTCTAGCCCTATTTAAGCCCGAAAAAATTTCTAGAAAATCACCAAAAATTCTAAAAAATCCATACTTTTGAGCTGAACCTTTTGAGAGACTTTTTTAATCTTTTTCTTGAGTTTTTGGGGTGTATTGAGCGTTTTTACTTGGCTATTTGAGAGCCTTTAGGTGCTATGTGATTTCATCTTCTTATCTACTCTTTGGTTCAGTTTTAGTGTGTGAAAAATCCTTATTTCCACACTTATTTGGGTTTCGTTCTTGAGCTCGGTAAAAGGAACTGAGTGTGGGTTTCGATCTTTGTCCCAAGAAAAATGTTGGGTTTAGTTCTAGATCCCGTAAAAAGAGCGGTTTGTAGGGTTTGGTCTTGATCCAGCAAATGGACCGGGTTTCCGATCTTGAACCTGTAAAAGGATCGTGGTTAGTGGAAAATTTCGAGAGGTGCTCGGGGAGTGGAGTAGACCGAGGGTTTGCCGAACCACTATAAATCTCTTGCGTGATGTTTTCTCTATCCCTTACTTTTTATTTATTGCAATTCATCTTTAAGCATATTTTCTTTTATTGCAAATATATATTGTGTTTATCTTGAATATTGGTTTCATGATATTTTAAATATTGCATAAATTGTTTTTGTTTAAAAAGTTTACTTGGTTATTTGATTTATGCTTAAATTCGAAAAAGTTTAGTAAGTTGATCTTCAACACTATTCACCCCCCTCTAGTGTTGTCATATCGATCCAACAAAAGAATCTATTAAGAAATTGACAATAGTTGCACAAAAATTAGATAAAATTATTGATATGGGCAAACCGTTAAATGACAAAAGAGGACTTGGTTATCTCGATGAGAGTGTTACTCCATCGAGTTCCAAGACAACTTTTATTAAAGGATCTTCTATTGTGCATAATGATGTTTTACCTAATGTTGTTCCGAAATGTAATATGCATAAATATGTTTTATCTAAATTTGTGCCTAATCATTTTCATGCTAAGTCCAAATTTATGCATAATGCTAGATGTGTGCCAATATGTCATTATTGTGGTGTTAAGTGTCATATTAGATCAAATTGTTTTAAATTGAGAAATGATTCAAATAGACTTCCTAGTAAAAATGTTGCTTATAAAACAAAATTTCAAAATACTCTTAAAAGTAACATTTATGTGAAAAATAATATGCATAGACATTTTGTGAAAGAAAGATTCATGCATAATATTTCTTGCTTCTCTTGCTGAAAACTCGGTCATAAAACATATTCATGTTACTTGTCTAAATTGAATTATATGAATGTTGTGAATGTTGGAACTAAAAAGAAATGGCTTCCAAAGATTGAGACTAACCTACATGGACCCAAACAAATGTGGGTACCAAAAACTATTTGCTAAATTGTTTTGTAGGTGCACTTGAAATCCAGATTGATTAAACCACAAAGTGGAAATTGTATAAAAAAAAAAACAATTCTTGATTCTCTTGGACTTAAAAAGGAAAAATCCTTCTTTGGTAACTTTATTTTTTTAGATTAAATATTGAATTAGTTTTGAGATAATTTATGATATTACATTTGAAATTTTTGGATTGTTTGAATGGAAAGTTTCTATGATATTATCATTTTGAGTAGATTGAAAATTTATTAATATGATTCTTCATTAATGCTTTTAGGAATAGTTGGTTATAATTTTAGATATGTTTGAATTTTATTGAATTGTTTGTTTGATGAACCTTATTTTATCATCATTACTTCTATTGATTGTGAGATAATTAATATGTTAATGTTTTCTTTGACTTTCCTAATAAGTGGAACTATGGTTATTTCTTTTGTGATTGAATTAATAAGTGGAACTGTGGTTATTTCTTTTGTGATTGAATTGTTATGGAATTGATGGTTGATTAGTTTTTTTAAATCTTTATGGATCACTTTCTTTTGTTTGAAATTAATTTGAATCGTTCCTTGAATTGTGAAGGAATTTTTCTTAAGAAAATTAGTTTGGTTTTTTTTTTCTTGGCCTTTGTCAATTGTTTGCTAAAAATAAATTTCATTAAATTTGTTGTGAACTTACTTTATTTGATATCAAATTCTTTCAGCTTGACTCCTACATTGGGTATTAAGTATTTTTAGTTTAAAAATTATTTCCTTGGTTATAAACTCCTTAAAAGAAATGATTTTAAGTTTTATAAATTCTTTTAAAGCTTGAAAGTTTATATTTTGATTGTAGCTTTGTATGTTTTGATGATTCCTCTTACAACTTGTCTGATATTTTTTCTTGTTAATTAATACCTTTGATAGGGGGAGTGCGTGAAATTTATTATTTTGTTTGGAATCTCTATTTCTTGTGTATTTCATAATT
This sequence comes from Momordica charantia, assembly GCF_001995035.1. The sequence goes on from NW_019104618.1 coordinate 225,863, forward strand.
CTTTTTATCTTTAAATAATATATGTTTTGATTGTATTTATTATTGATATATATGTCTTTAAATCTCTCATATTTTTATTTTATTCAAACATTTGACATGATATACTTTGCATAAAATTGTCATCTCCTTACCTGCAATAAACATGGTAAGATCATTACCTAAGTTATTTAAAATTTGATTGTATTTGTGATCAATATGTATTTGCTTGCAATAATTTTGATATCATGTCTAAATTCATTGAGTTTGATTCATGTGATTGATATATCTTTATATGCAGTTCAATATTATGCCTATTTTTAAATTAATTTTTATCAATTGGTGTATGACTATATATTGTGAAATTATTTGTTGTTAAAGTGTTTAAAAGTTTTATAAATTCTATATTTTTAATTGCTATCTTTTAATGCTTCAAAGTTTAACTTTGAATTTTTATTTGAGATTACTTGTGAGAAAATTGAAACTTATGAATTCCATTATTGATATATTTTAAAGTTATTTACTCTATTGAAATATCTAGTCTTATGCCCTATTTATTGTGGTTAATTGAGTTATTAAGAAAGTTTTAATTGACTAAGTTTTGAGTTATGCAACTCCTTGAAATCCTTTATTAAAATCTCATTTGGAGTATGATTAGCTTTAGGGGAGCAATGCCTCTTAAAATTAGCTATTGCTTTAGTGTGGAATTTGTAAATCTACCTTAGTGAGGTACTTTATTTGTATTGCTTATTTCATATTTTGGGTTTTGTATTAAGGTGTGGATACACTTTGGGTTGTGAGAAAACACAATTAGTTGAATCCTAAACCAGTAAAAAGAATCGTGGGTTTCTCTTTAGCCTAGGACAAAAAGAGGGTCGATCGGTTTGGTTCTCACCCGCAAGAGAGCCGTTGCAGTAAAATACCCAAGAGAGAGTCTTGGGGAGTGGAGTAGGGATTTCCGAACCACTATAAAAATTCTTGATGTCATTTCTCTCTACTCTTTAATTTGTGCATTTAAAATTCGTTTGATTTTTTATTATTTTTTTTAAATCTACAAGTTCGTAGGCAACCCTATTTACCCCCCTCTAGTGTTGCCATATCGATTCTACAAGTAGCAACCCAAACAACATTTTTTGACTGTTTCGACCAGATTTTGGTAGCGTCAACGTTGGACAGTAGCAGCCCTCTCTCGGTGCAGCTTTCTGGTGGCATCGTGTCTAGATTCACGGCGTCCTCTTCCTCCATGTTCGGAATCGTGATGCCGAGCAAGATTCGTGGCATTTTTTCACCTTTCGATGACATTTAGTGTTGACCCACACCTGTTTGAAGCCCAATTTGAGATACCCACCCTTGTACAAAGCCGATTTGCGATACCCACCCATTTCGGCATCGTTTCTAAAATGTCGAACCTCTTCAGAAGTAACCCAACTATTGCCCAAGTATTTCGGCATGAGTTTGTAGGTAATGGCTAAACTAACCGGATCGTTTATCTCCTTGTTTTAGGAACCTTTCGGTGAAGCTTAGGAGTGTTAAGTTCCTTGTTAGTAAGTAGCTTCTTACTTGAGGGGATTTGTTTGTTGTGTTGCTATGAACAAATTGTTTGTTTGTGTGCCTATGAGTGTTGTTGCATGATTGCTTGAAGTTGGTACTACTTTATACATATTGCTATTGTTATATTGTGAGTTTGTTGTGTTCTGACTATTATGAAAATTTGTTGGAGTGTTGGATACGTTTATGGATTATTGATAATAACTATATTACTGTATTATTGTGTTCACCAAAACATACTGAGTTTTTGTGAGAATGGTTATATTCTTAAAGCATGTCGACATGTTGATTTCATTGTTAGCATGTTGTTTATGTTGTGGAATCATCTTGGACTATTATGAGCTAAACAATGATTCTTATGTTGCATGTTGAACTCATTGTGAATGAATATTGCATGGGTCATGACTTAGAAGCATGTAAGACCCTGGATGGAGTTTTGGAACGTAATGAAGTGAATGAGTGAGTATTAGGGCCAGGGGGCTGATACGTCACTAGTTCGGTATCGAGTCTCCAGGTACAAATGTCGGGGATCGATACGCAAACTTTGGATAAAGATGAGTGTTCATGCCTTAGCTATGCGTAGTTAGGGGTCGGCTTAATGAGTCTTAGTGGAAGGCAAATATTGTTGCCTTAAGAGAAAAGGACAAGGGCCAATATGTTGTAAAGTCATCGATGCCTTAGCTAAGCGTGGCTAGGGGTTCGTGCAACAGTTCGAGTCTTTAGCTATGCGTGGCCAAGCGTCGAACGCCAGGCGCTGTAGAGAAGTGTCGAT
>NW_019104618.1:246219-260342 GCF_001995035.1 Momordica charantia
GCACGGTATTGCTGGAGAAGGAGGGCTGGAGGGTGGCGGTTGGGTAAGGGAAGAATAAGAGGGGGAAGGGAAAGAGATGATTAATTAGGGCTATTAGGGCTATCATTTTTTTTTGTCTATTTCTTTTCTTTTCACTTCTTTTTATCAAAAATAAAAATAAGGTTGTTAAACAAAAATATGCTAAAGACTTTAGAAAATAAGGAATGGGGTTTCTTACTCTTTCCCCAAAATTAAAAACCCAATTTAAAATTCTAAAAAAATAAATATATTTGGGAAGGGATTTAAGAAAATCATTAAATTCTAAAACTCAAAGAATAAAATTCAAAAGGAAAGATTAAATTTCCAAAACTTTGAATTAAGATTTAATTAGATTATCTCTCAAAAATTCGAAAACTTAATTTATCTTAAATCAACGAACTTGAACTTACATTCTAATTTATCCAAAAATAGATCACTGAATTTAGAAAATCTAATAATTAAATTAACAACTTAGGATAAAATCCAAAGGCACAATTTAAATCTTAAAAATAAACTAGCCAAAGAATGCAGGGCATTACAATCTTAATCTTGAGCAAGTTATGGACTGCCTATAAGGGATCGTCCTTTGATTTGTATGAGTGAAAGTGACTCAAGTTGCCGACTCAATAATCGTACCATTTTGGGGACGAGACCGAATGGGGAGCTGGGAATATAACTACACAAGATTTAATTCACTCATTCCCGACTTTTGGGTAAGTAGATGAGTGTTCTCTTAAGTGCTGACTCGGGGACTTGAACAAGAGGCCCCACCCTCTCACTAGCCTGAGGGAGACTTCTTGTTATTGGCCGGACCATAATCGGGTCGTTGATTAGAGGAGCAATAGTATGTAAGGAGCAAGATGTAACTCAGGGGTAAAACGTTAGTTTGACCCAGCTAAAGTTACGAGCACTCTTGAAGGATTGACTTGCCGTTAATGGTTGTACGTCCGTCGACACAAAAATATTATGTAGTTAGAAGAGTGCAGATGCCGGTCTTTAGTGAGGTGACCATCAGTTAACGAATATTGGTTAATTCCGTTAATGAGTTCAATCAATTAAGCTCGTATCGTTAGAGCTTCTAATCTGTAGGTCCATTAGGTCCCCACGCAAGCTGTTGGGACTTTCTCTACCTTCAAAAGATAAGAGACACGTGCAAGTGTACAAGGTCACAAGTAATACTTGGGAGTAATCAATGGTCGAATCCTCAGGTACTTCTGCTTTTCAAAATAGTTTTACAGAAGTGAATGAATCATAATTCAATTGTGGTTTATGAAGAAAATAGAGATAAAATGTTGTTGTTTGGGGTTTCAAATATCAAGCAACTTAATAAAACACAATCTCTCTTCTTCCTACCTTAGTTTTGATGGAAAAGTATGGAAGATACACACTTTGGGGAAAATACACCTACTACTATTTGGCTAAATCTTGGGAACATGAGTTCTACTCTTTCACGAACCGCTTTTGGTTGCTGCAGATGCTAGGGTAACCTACAATCATACTTCTATGTGTGATTACAATCCTAGATAATATTTATCAACTCATTTTCATTTATGGGTCAGAGGACCTATGTCTATGGCCGTGTTTTATGCGCTTATGTCTAAGTTACATCTCATATTGGTCTCCTATTATTTTACCTAACTCACTCTTCTCAGAGTTGGGCTTTGTTGCACAAATCAATTTCTCACCGGCCAAATGAAAAAAAGACGTAAAAACAATTTTTTAGATAGCAACCCAAAATTACGCCAGGCGCAATCTGGTCAAATCCCGAGTATGTTCGAAAATCAAATCATTTGACGAAAGCATCGCACAGAGAGGTCGATAAATAACTTAGTGGATAATTAAAGGAAAGAAAATGCACAAAAACATAAAATGAGTAATTTCCATTCAATTTAAATAAACAATAACGGCGTACAAGGCATTCTAACTTAATTATTTATTTATTTAATTAATATTGGGATTTAAATTAATCAATTATTAATTAGATTAATAATTGTTAATTAAATTTATTAAATTAATTAATTAATAGTTAATTGATTTAATTAATTTGTTTATTATTAATTAAACAAAAAGTATAAGATATGATGATGGTCTTGAGATTTACCCTAGATTCAAGACAAGATAATTTATATCCAAAAGGATAAGATATCCTAATGGTCTTAGGATTTTCCCTCCCAATAAATATAACAATAAGCTGAACCCTAAAAATAAGAGACTAAAAAAATGTCTTAACTCTCTTACTCTCTCAATCCCTTACACTTGGATCCCACAATCTAGATTCTCGACCGAGAGACATAGTAATTGTGCATAGTTAGAGAGGGCTACTTACGAAGTTTTTTATACTCACCCCCCCCCCCTACAATTATTGTTTTTTCGGGTGAAAATCAGGTTTATGATCATAGTGATGGTGCGGAGGTGACTCGAGAAGAATGACCATAGTTAGCTTTCGTTTACTTTTAACTTGTTTACACTAGGTTGTTAGGAGTTCTTGTTGGATAAGTTATTGTCCTCTGTTTTGCACTTTAGCTTGTATAAAGTTCATGGAGTTATCAGAATGTTTTAGTTGACCCTTTTTAAAGCATGGCCTCTTATAAAGGTTAGGCCTTGGGTTTCGTTGAGCAGCTTAAGGAGTTTGTTTAAAGTTATTGGATTTGTTAACTTGGAAATGTTGAAGCATTGATTAACTAACGATTTGGTTTTTGTGTTACCGTCAGAGTGGCGCAATGGTAGCATGGTGGATTTATTTACTTAGTTGATTTGTTATTATTTTGGATGGTCATGCTTGTGTTGAACAGGTTTTCTGTCTACTGTCATTTTCTCGATTTACCATTGCTTTGACTTTAACAGGAGAGTTATCTGTCACTTGTCCACGGGGGACAAGTTGTTCCTTTTATTTGATAAGATAAGTGTTCACAGGTTTAGGTTGAACAAATAAAAAAAATAAAGCTGAATTTTCTAGGTTCGATTAGTGACCTTTTTGCTCTACGAGAAAGTTTGGAGCGTGTAGGGTTAGTAATGTCTCCATGTGAGTTAGTCAAATTTGGGGGCGTTACACACAGTGACTGTGCTTCAAGCAGTTCCTCTCCATCAATGTGTCTCTGGATTCAGGCAATGAGCTCGGCCATGATTTATGTCGGAAACTCCTCTAGCAAGCAGAATAATGTTCTATCCTTTATCTCGTGTGACAGCGCCCATCGTGGCATACTTTCGTTGCAGTTAGACATTCGTTGACGTTCCATGGTGAAACGGGCCATATAGGTTTTTAAGTCATCGTCCTACTTTTGCTTCACGAATATGTGGTTGGGTTTTCATCCTCCTGTTGACGCAAGAGTACTAGAACTGGTCAACAAATTTTAGGTGAGGTCCTTATATGTCGCAATGGAGTATTGCGACAGGTTTTAGAAATATTGCCTAGCAGGGTCTACGAGCATTCCAAAGAAGCCCCGGCACTGCTCGGCGTCGCTATACCAATTTTGTCTCATAGCGTCGTGATAAGAAGTGGCACGATCTACGAGGTCTATCGATTTGTCATACTTGTCAATGCACGACCCCTTGAAGCCCTTTGGGAGCTCCACGGCTAGCACGTTGGTAGTGAATGGCTCTTGTGCTATTTTCAAAGGTTCGTAGTGGCTTGTGTATCCTCTACCCCTCGCCCTGAGTTTGGTTTGCACTTGGTCGAAGATTTCATCCTCCATGCATTCCAGCTCTTATTGGCCTACCCCAGTATGGGACCCGCTGGGATGGCTAGACGTCTCGGTGCTGGTCTGGGATTCAACTTTTGAGCCAATCAACCCACGCCGATTTCACTTGGCGTTGATCTTGTGTCAGAGGTCTTTCGAGCTCTTAGGAAGTCCCAGCGCGACAAAGGGGTCCTCATCGGTGAGGCCTTTCTGCTGCGCGGCCCAGGGTTCCCCTTTTATGGTTTCGCCCGTGTCCCCGTTCTCATTTGCGAGGTTTGGGTCTCTCCGGGCTCAATTGGTCAAGATCACATCGATCCACCTCTTGATTTGAGCAGACATTTTGGCGTTCATTGCCTGAACTTCGCTCTGAACTTTAAGTTTCTACGGTGGGGTTTCCTACCTTTCGTCTTTTGAGCTGGCCAATGGAGCAAAGATGGTTGGCGATGTATTTTACCCCTATAACCTTACGTGGAGCAGGAGGGTTGGGGCTGCCTTTTAAACGAGTTTGTCACGTCGATGCTCCTTGTCGTTGGATTGTTCTTAGGATGACTCTTTGTCGGAAGTCATCCTCTCAGCGTCTTTGTGCGTATAAAAAATTTTCGTTTGTCTTGAACACGTCCTCGCCAAAGAGGGTGCCAACGGTTGACAACATACTTCGGAGAGGTCCACGTGTTCCTCGAATTAGAACGTTCATCCAGGATCAAATGAGCCTACAACCAGAAAACTCGATGTTGGTGCGGTGTCCCGCATTAATTCAGTAATCAAAATGAATAAAATAGGAGTAGATACCTTACGATTTAAGTGACAACAGTTACTTGGTGTGAGTGTCAATCCTTCCCTTTTATAGGCGCAAATGGCCGACAAGGAAGCACGACTGTTGTGGAGGCAAAGGTGCGTCGAGCTGTAAAAGGTTCTGACAGAGGGGCAGACATCCCCAATAAACAGTGGGTGGGTGTCTCCATTTCCTGTAGGTTTTAGACTGCAGTCCTCGGCGTCTCCTTCGTACAGTAGTGGTGGCGAATACCTGAGCAGTGTATGGCAGTAACCGTTTATAGTCCCACGCCTCGCTGTTACTCTCAGACTCTGACGCGTGTCCTTCTTGAAATTCTCCTCAATAGTATGTATTATTAACAACGACTCTCAACAGTGGATATTTCGACTATCGCATCGATGAATAACGTAGCGAAATGCGATACTTGGTAAAAATTGTTGGATCCCGCGAACCATCGAGTTTTTTAACGAAAGTTGCTCCCAGAACCATCGGACCAAGGGCACGTATGCCTTGGTGTCACGCATCGGTGCCCCCGTCAAAACCCCAACGTTGCTGGTGGCGAAGGTGATAGAACGAATTGTTGCGAAAACTTACTTACCCTTAATATTTTCCCCTTCCACAGTTTGTCATTGAAAATTAAGTCACACACAATAATAAGAAAAATAGGGAAAGCCCATAAACGATACAACCAAATTTATACTGGTTTACCTCGACTATGGGCTACGTCCAGTCTTCCGCAACAACGGGTTCTACTATGATATTGGGATAACTACAATGGGTCTCGCAAACGCTCTACAAAGCTCTCTCTAAATGCTACAACAATGACCAACTAGATTCTAAGTACTACGACATTATCTACTTAGGAATACGAATGAAAAACCTCACTAACCTCAAGATAATGGCTTGCCGACAACACATTACAACCCTTTGTTCTCCTTTTCTTCTCTGCCAACAAAAACCACTGCCACCACCTTACAATTTATGCAACCACACAAACTAGCCGCCACTCTAATTTTTTTGCCTCCACCATACGGCTCCACTATGGTTTTCATCGGCCAAACCGAAATTTATAAATAACTTAATAGTTGGGCCTTGTGTTTATTATTGTTTTTCTTTCCTTTTATGCCCAACAACTAGCAGCATCCTTAACCTCTTTTTTTCTTTTCATTATTTCTTCCCCATTGTGTTGTCTTAAATCCCAACAATTTCCCACTTGGAGACAAAACAACAATTTTGCCTCCCACTGCAACAACAGTGTCCCTCATAACTCAGTTCTGATTGCACTAACAGATTTTAGCAAATCAACATCCTTTTAGCACCAACCAAGACTCAACTCTCACTGCACCGACAGTTTCTAACTTCCTCTTAGCACCAACCAAGGCTCCATCTGTGATTGCCCCGAGACTGAGCAATCCTACGTGGTCTTGTCTCCCAGACGTAAGAGACACAGCCACGTGCTCCCATTCGAACTAAGTGGTCTCCGACACTTCCTTCTTCACTCGCACCCAATGACTCCTGAAGAAAGATTTTCCCTCTGATGACTTGGCACTCCCACCCAAGTCTGTTGCCACTATAGAGACACCACCATCGACCTCAGCACCAACTGTAGTCTTTCTTAATGCACTATTTTGCCTACGCGACTTCATCAGCTCGCTAATCCGTCTGACAATTGGGGCTCAAAACTGACAGTATGTTGAACAACTCCCTAAGCTATTCTTCTTTCCCTTTTTTGTACTTCCCAACTGTTGTACTTGAACTTATGGCAGACTCTTCTGATCTGTCTTGATTACCAATGTTGCTAGTTCTTTTAAGTCTCCCCCTGAACTATCTACAGCCATGTGCATAACTTGTCTCTCTGATCCTCTGGCAACGCCAAACCTCAACACATACACTGAAGCTTTTCTATGGCCAACAACCAATACCTCGGATCCCCCCATGACTTTCCATCTATTATCTGCAAACTCACTTCTGTATCCTTCGTTAACCAGCTTCCCTGCTGATATCAAATTCATCATGAAACTTGGTACATACCCGACACCATGCAAAAATAAGTCGGTACCACTGTCAGTTCTTAGACGAACATCCTAGGTCCTCTAATTTTTTAGAGTCTCCCATTTCCCATCCTCACCGTGCCATGATTTCCTACAGTAAAGGACGTGAACCAACTTCTGTCTGAAGATACATGCACCGAAGCTGCAATGTCCACTTCCCGTTGTACTTTATCTTGCCCTTCCCCTTAAACTGAGCTACCAAAGCTGATTCAACTCCGTTTTCTGCCCTTCAAGTAGATGTAGACATTTTCCCTAATTTTCTCTAGGCTTCCTTAGATAACGCGACATCACAAATAGCTCAAAACTTCTTGTTATTTTCCCCTAGCAAATTCGACACCGGGGTCTTCATCCTCTCCCAACTGTCAGGCAAACATGTCAACAGCCTCGCAGCCTTCACCTCTTCCTCAATCTTCGCACCCATCCCTTATAATTTGTTAAAGATATCGGTGAGCACATTAATGTGAGAATTCACCGAGGTTCCCTACTCCATGTGGATATTAAAATACTTCGTCCATATAAGTATTTTTGTATTGGCAGAAGGTTTCTCATACCTATCTTGCAAGGCATGCAATATTTCCTTTGATGTAGTCTCTTTCGCCACCAGATTGCATACGCCCATCGATAATGCCATTCAGATGTTTGCAACGGCCTGCTCATCCATCTCATTCCAAGCCTTGTTTGTCATATCCGCTGGTCTCTCCCCCAAAGTCTTGTTTATCTTCTTGCACGTAAGAAGATCCTTTACTTGCATCTTCCAAAAACTTAAATTCTCTCCACTGAACTTCAAAACCCCTTCATATTAATGGTGTGCTTGATATTTGTCTCCCACGACTCTACAACCTACGCTCTGATACTACTTGTTGGGAAAATTTACTTACCTTTAATATTTTCCCCTTCCACATTTCGTCAGTGAAAACTAAGTCACACACAATAATAAGAAAAATAGGGAAAGAAGAGAAATGACACAAGCAAATTTATACTGGTTCACCCCAACTATGGGCTACGTCCAGTCTTCCGCAACAACGAGTTCTACTATGATATTGCGATAAATATAATTGGTCTCACAAACGCTCTACAAAGCTCTCTCTAGATGCCACAACAATGACCACCCAACTTCTAAGTACTACGACAATAGCTACTTAGGAATACAGATTGAAAAATCTCACTAACTTCAATGGAACGGGTTGCCGACAATGCATTACAAACCTTTGTTATCCTTTGTGAGAAATCTGATGCGTGTCGTTCTCGAATTTCTCCTCAATAGTATGTATTATTCACAACGCTCTTAATAGCGGATATTTCGACTCTCGCTTCAATGAAGAACGTAGAGAAATGCGATACTTGTTAAGAATTGCAGGATCCCGCGAACCATCGTGTTTTTTTAATGCAAGTTGCTCCTGGAGCCATCGAGCCAATGGCACGTATGCCTTGGTGTCACTCATCGGTGCCCCCCTCACAACCGCCACGTTTCTGGTTGCAGGGGTGATAGAACGAACGATTCATTTTGCAGTGGGGCTATTAGATCGGCATTGAATTTATATTTAGAATACTGTATTAATTGAGAAAGTAAAATACCTTTGTAGAATCTATTCACAATACCTTCCTCACTATCGAATTCATTATGCCCCCCTCACAACCACAAGAAATTACAAATTCATGAGAAATCTTACGCGTGTCCTTCTCGAATTTCTGCTCAATAGTATGTATTATTAACGACTCTCAACAACAGATATTTCGACTCTCGCATAGATGAAGAACGTAGTCAAATGCAATACTTGGTAAGAATTGCATGATCCCACAAACCATCAAGTATTTTAACCCAAGTTGCGCCCAGAGCCATTGAGCCGAGGGCACGTATGCTGTTTATGCAAAGATTTGCACTGTTGGGTTTTATGTCCTAAAACTCATAGTTTGAAAATGCCACATATACTTTTATCATTCAATAAAGTTGTTATTGAAGGTTTAAATCAATAAGTAGTTATTGATCCAATAAAATGTTCTTACTAGATCTAAATCAAATAAACTAAGGATCCTAGACTGTTACCTGAGACTCAAACTTTATGTAGAGACATAAATATGGATCAAGTTTGAGTTAACAGTCTAAATGGTCTATAATATAGGAATAAGGTTGGGCGCCTTATTCTGGGGACACTATGGATGCGGCCCACTTTGTAGCTAGTACAAACAATGTGATCCTAATTCGTTCATGTGAAGACATGCGAGTGGGGGAGTCCCGTGCAAAGAGTTTGCATAAGACCGGACCATGAGATAGTCACTTTTACTTTACAACACCGTTTACTGTTTGAAACTGACTATCTCGACTTTGATGGCCTAGGTAACTCAATCTTAATCCTGAGCTAACTATGAACTTCTGTTTACTCGGGATTATCCTTAGATCTGCATGGGGTAAGACATGGTAGATAGCTAGGGACATAGGGTGCAAGAAGGAATTCACTTCTACCCAATTTTGGGATAGTAGAGAGGTTGTTCTCTTAAGGGCTGAATCCAGGCCTTGAACAATAGGCGCCACCCTCATCAAAAGGTTTGAGAGGATTTTTGATTTGATAGTTGGACTACAAATCATTGTTCATTAGAGGATCATTGGGACTTAAGGAACAAGAGGTAATTACAGGGGTGAAGTGGTATTTTGACCCAGCTGTAATTACGAACAACCTGTGAAGGGTCGACTTACCGATCATGGTTATATCAAATGGACATAATATATCTACAGTGAGGAGAGTGCAGCTACGGGCTTTAGTGGAGTGACCCGGTTGTTAACGAATGTTGGTTAACAAGGTTAAAGAGTTTAACTGGTTAATCTCGGATTGTTGGAGCTCATGATCTGTAGGTCCATAAGGTCCTCTTGCTAGCTCATATAGGAATAAACTTCGAATAATTTAAAGGAATAATTCGAATCGTACGAATTAGGTTAATCATATGATATATGATTAAGTAATTGATATATGATATCAATTTGAGAAATTTGGTCAAAATATTTAAATAGGATTTAAATATTAAAATTATGAATGTGGATTCATAATCGGGGGCATGGATTTCTTCAAACAGTCGGATTTTGGAAAAAGTCAAATAGTTGACTTGGACCAGAGAAAGTCAAAGGTTGACTAAGAAGATTAAAATAATGTTTTTAACCAAGTTGGTGGAAAATTCCACTAACTCGTTGAGTGGAACATTTAAATAATCTAAAAAATCCACTTTTTGGCGCTTAGTCATGCATGCATGAGTGAAATGTGTGTTGTAAGCTTTTGGTGAACTTAAACATGCATTTTGACACATAGTCATGCCATGCATGAGTGGAATGTGTGTTGTAAGCTTTTGGTGAACTTAGACATGCATTTTGACACTTAGTCATGCCATGCATGAGTGGAATATGTGTTGTAAGCTTTTGGTAAACTTTGACATGCAAGAGCTGCATGTAATTTGCCTATTTAAGAAGGCCTTTGTTCAAACATTAACAGGTCTTGGAACGTTTGGCCATTTGATGTTTTTTTTTTCAAAAAGCTTATATAACTCCTTTTAGCGCCACATTTCTCTAAATTTTTCCTTCTCTAAAAAGAGTCCCACCATTCTATTCCAAGCCTTGAGAATAGCTAGAAAGATCTCCTGGTGGTCCTCATTGGAGCTATTTGAAGAATTTTGAAAAGCTACAAAGGTGTGTATTTTTCTCTAAGCATCATAATGTATGATCATGCATGTTTAATCATAGGTTGTATTATGCATCTAGATTGTTATTTCGATCTATGCTCGCTTACGCTGCGCATGTATGTATATTGATACATCATGCACAACGTCGAACTGAAGTCAAGCTCGAACTCTATCCTCGCTCCGACCTGAAACTTTAAAGGAAGACTTGCACGAGAGGGCAAAATCATCGACACTCAAGTTAGTAAACAGCTCGGACTCCATATGAACTTCGAGGAGAAATTTGATACCTGACGGTGAAATGAAGCCCTCTATTTATAGGTTTAGGTTCCGATAGAGGTTACGACAGACGGTTACCTTGGTCGGATTTGAGATCGGACATGTCGGGTTCGAGCAGATCGAACTCGGACATTTACTCCTGAAATGATAACTCGTTTCTTGGAGAAAATGCCTAAATAATCCACTGAGGAAGGTTTTGAGGTAAAGCTGCATAAAATATACTTAGGGCCATTTCCCTAATAGCGAATCATCGTCCTCCACGTGGCTGTCCGGTTTTCCCCCTAAACATTAGCCCCTCTCTGCCAGGTTCGATCTCGATTTGGTAGAGAAGTTATTTTCCTTAGGAAACAATCGACGTGATGACTTCCAAAATTCAAATAATGAATGTTATCGTTGGGAAGTCTCAAAAACGGAACCGTCGTTTGGTAGGCACTCGAGTACCTCTGACATTCGGACTTCCTCTAATATAGATCGTTCCTTTTTTGGACACGTGTACGATCAAGATTGAATTTTGGGATACTATAAATACCCCCAAGTCTTCATTCCCGTTTTTTACGCTTTCTGAAATCTTGGAGTCCAACCTAAGCAGTTCGGAACATACTTTAGGTAAATCTCTTACTTTCGTATTTTCTTCGTAATTTTACTTTTCGAAGTCATGTCTATTTCTTCCACTTCCTCGAGTTCCTCTAGTTCAAGTTTGTTTGATACTGTAGATCGGAGTCGGAGTCTTTAATTCGAGAAGGCTGACTCTGTTGAGGAATTTGCCACTAGGTTAGATTCCGAACTATAAAAGGAAATAGATAACTTTAGGTGTCTTGATGAGAACGGGGATGATAGTGACATATCCAGGTCGGGCCAGGGCTTGGAGTTCCCTTCCCAAATGCCCGAAAGCTATCTCGGCTCCTTCTGTAGAAGGTATAGTATTCCGGACAATATCGTCCTTAGGCTCCCTGAGGAAGGGGAGCGAGCAAAAAATCCTCTGGAAGGGTGCGTGACTTTGTACTTGATGATGTTTGAGTATGGCTTCCGCCTACCCGTTCATCCTCTAGCGCAACAGTTCCTAGCCCGAACTAGGCTAGCTCGTGCTTAGGTGGCCCACAATGGATGGGGAGTAGTTCCAGCTTAGCCGTACTGTATTGGCTAAGATGTAGTGAGGTAGAAGAGTTAGAACTCCTTAGGGCCGACCAGTTCCTAGCGTGCTTCGAAGTTAAAAGAATTTATAGGAATCCAGGTCAGTATTACATGTGTGCTAGGAAAAGCGCTGAAGGCATCCGCAAATGTCCAACCTCCATAAAGAAGTGGGTTGGAAAGTGGTTATTCACGTCCGGAGCGTGGTTAGCCAAGGACGAGTCTGACCAACCCTCCCACAACGTTCCTTGTAGGTTTGAAAACTTAGGTAAGGAGTACAAACTTTACTTGCTTTTCATTATTCCTCTTCGTGCTCTAACCCATGACATCTTTGTTTTTTAGTTCCTGTCAAGCCTGTCCATCAGCTCTCCCAGTCGACTTTTGACATATTAAAATTTTACAAGGACAAGTTCAAGAGCAACAGGAAAATTAGCAACTTCTTGACCGACAAGCTTCTTTCAGTTCAGGTCTGATCGACTAGAACCTGTTGCTCGTTCTCCTGAGGCTCACAGACCCAATTCGGAGCTCGGTAGGTCGTTCTCGAACCTTGGTCCGAGGCTCTTTAGAATTTTCAGTCAATTAACGTGGTTTGATTCTCGTGCAGCGATGGTTTGCGGATTCTCCAAGGACATAAGGCGCAAACGTCCTAGCCAGGGGCAGGCTTCCAAATTGAATGAGGCGCCAAGTCCTGCTCTGATCTGATGGGATGTAAATCCCGGAACGGAAGCTGATCTTCGTTCATGATTTTCGTGAAAACAAAAGCAAAGGTGTCAAGAAGTGAAATACAGGGAAAAATGTTTTTACCATTGAAGAACTCTTCTTCACGAGATTAATCGGTCAAACTCTTTGGCTGAGTTAATCAACATTCGTTAACTACGGGTCACTCCACTAAAGACCCGCAGTTGCACTCTTCTCACTGCAGAATGTTTTCATGTCCACGGATATACGACCATTAATGACAAGTCAATCCTTCATGAGTGCTCGTAACTCAAGTTGGGTCAAATTACCGTTTTACCACCGAGTTACATCTTACTCCTTAAATACCACTGCTCCTCTAATGAACAACCCGGTTATGGTCCGACCAATAACCGAAAGTCCTTCTCGGGCCAATTAAAGGGTGGGGCCCCTTGTTCAAGTCCCGGAGTCAGCATTTAAGAGAACACTCATCTACTCCCCTAAAGTTGGGGAGGAGTGAATTTCATCTTGTCAAGTTATGTTCCCAGCTCCCCACTCGGTCTCGTCCCCAAAATGGTAGGAATATTGAGTCGACTACTCAGGCCACTCTCACCCATACAGATCAAATGACGAGCCCTCAAGGGCAGGAGTCCGTAACTCATTCAGGATTGAGAATGAGTTGTTTGGTCATCTTATGAAATAGCAATCTGTTAGTCAACGACGTTACATCTAAAGATTGTCTATTTCGCAGTACGATCTTATACAAACTCATTGTATAGGATATCTCTACTCGCATGTCTCCACACGAACAACCTGGATCGCGTCGTCTGTAACATTTACAAAGTGGGTTGTATCCATAGTGTTGCCTGGATAAGGTACCCAGCCTTATCCATATACTATAGACCCTTTAGGTTATTCACGGGACATTATACACTCATATATCAGGGGTATATCAAATATATACCTAGTATATATACTGTCCTGGTTACATGAAAATAACCTTAGATGTTTAGTTTATTGGATTTTGGACAATGCAATGCTAATTCAACAACAAATTTATCGAATAAAACTTTATTGAATATACATTTGTTTTTACATAAATACAAACTACGAGTTTAGGGTAACACACCCAACATGATCGACCTTTCCACCGAGGTCGAGGTAGTCGATGTAGATCGTGGGGCGACCACTTCCCAAGGGACGACGGTGGCTCACTACAACAAATCTTGGTTTTAATGTCGGACAAAAGAAACACGGAGGAAATGATGTAGGACAAAAAAAACACGGAGGAAACCATGTCCGACAAGGTAAAAAATTCGCCAATTTTATTATTATTATTTTTTAAAGTATCCATGTCGGGCCTAGCCCGCCATTGTAAGTTTTGTTTTAATGGCGGGCCAGGCCCGACATGGATAATGTGTTTTGAGTCTAAGGCTAGTTTTTGAGTTAAGATTTAGAACAGATATTGCATTTGATATGAATGTGTTAAGAGTTTTAGTTGCATATTAATTAGCTAATTTTAATTGCAATATTGAAATATTATCATAGATATGAAGGAAATATAGTTGGCTAGCCACGTCTCGACAACCAACTATTTTTTTAATTAAATTATTTACGAAATAATGACGGTCAATGTCTGTCATGAAATATAGTCATTCCACGACGCACATACGAGACGTAGATACAATGACGTACAAACAATGACGCTCAAATGATGACTGTTTGGGGAAGGGAATACTCTGGACACGTGGAAGACCCCTATTGGTGCTCCAAGATGACTCATGAATCATGCCCAGCTCGGAAGGCCGAGATGGCCGCCACCAACGCCGACAAATGCCAAGTGTGAGGGCCGAGGTGAGCCTG
>NW_019104618.1:278161-289349 GCF_001995035.1 Momordica charantia
GTCAAGGGCCAATAGATGGTGAAGTCATCGGGGCCTCGGGTATAAATGGTCGAGGGCCGATGGAGCAGTGTCGGGGCTCTGGGTATAAATGGTCAGAGGCCGACTCTACTCGAAGGAGTTAATTGTGGAAGGCTAGGATAGCTGTGATAAGTGTAGAGGTACTTGAGATGTTAGGGAGACTAGAGGTTGGTAGTTAATGTGTAAGGATGAGTTTGACATGTACAGTACATGTATAGTTAAACACTTGCATAAACTGCTTCTTGTGATATGTTTCTATTTACTCAAAGCTCGAGAGTTGTGATAAGCATGATATGTTGATTCTTTAATAAGCACGACACGTTGTTCCTTGATAAGTATGCTATTTGTGCGTGACCCTTCAGATAAGGGCTGCTTACTGAGTACTGTGGTTGTACTCATCCCTCTTTTTCCCCTCCAGTTTGCAGGTATCAAGCTAGCTCTTGGAATGGTGATGCGAGGAGGAGACTTGATCGGAAAGACCATTATTTTTGCTACGTGAAGTTAATTTCTTTTAGTTAGGATAGTTGTGGCCATTTAATCTTGTAGTTGAGTTGGTAGTGGTTGGTTTGTTTAGTTTTATTGTCTAAAGGATGATTGTAAGGGCGCCGATTCATTATTCTTTTAGATCATTAACTTTGTGAGCCTCTTGAACTACGGGATTGTAATTGACTTAGGATATTTATGAATACATTCGTTTAAGTTGTTCGTACTTGAATTAGTTTTTGCTTCATTGGCATTCGAGATGTTAAAATTCATTTAGTGGATGGTTTATAGTTAGTAAAGGATTCCTTGAAGAGTTTGGTTAACGTGAAGTCGGTATTAAATGGTTTATCTGCATAGGATTTGAGTTTCTCTTAAAACTTTAGTGTTGTTGTTCTAATTGTTCAAGCTCTCGTGAGTGTTGAAAATCAGAGTAGCGTAGCGGAAGCGTGGTAGTTCTATTGCTTAGTATTGTTGTGAAGAAAATTCTCTTGTTTATGTGAAAATTTTAGTTAGGCTTAGTAACGGTCCCTGTTTGGAAATGGTGAAATTCCTGGGGCGTTACACATTAGGTCTCTTTTCTAGATCGTAAAGGATAGTTAAAAACATTTAGTCTTGAAAAGAATTAGAATTTTTCAAATTAGTTAAACGAAATTAAGGTTAATTGCATGAGATGAAAATAATATAACGTATGTTGATACATTATAATATAAAGTTAATTTTAAATTTTATTCAAAATTATTAGAGGGATGGATATTAGAATTTGACTCTAGTATAGTTGATTAATTTAAGTTTAATTAAATTAATGTGATATATTAATTTGGTTAAATTTAATTAGATTTACTTAAATTAAATTAATAATTGTTTTAATTAATATGTTTTAATTAAAAAAAAAGAAAGGAAAAGTGGAGTGGTGGAAAGTGGGGGAGGTTTTCCCACTCCCCACCATTAATGGTGGGAAGTGGGAGAGTGGTGAGTGGGGATGTTGCGACTTCCCCACCACTATTCCTCCCTTAAAAAAATGGAGGCTCTCCCATTTCCTTAATACTCTCTCGGTCGCCGGTTGAACGAGTTTCGGAAACTCTAGCTTGAAAACCGCTTTCTCAACCTATCAATTTCCCTTTCAATTGTAAGATGGTTCTCACAAACCGAGTTCTTAACTTCCAGAAGATAGCGAGGAAGACTTTGTGGTGGCGTTGGTGTCGACATTTAAGAGGTGTCTTGAAAGATATGTATCACTAACTTCATTTTATTCATGCTTATATGTCTTTTCTTTGTTGTAATTCTAAAACAAGTTCGAAGCACACGCGTTCGCGCGCTTCTGCTGCGGGATCCGATCCCTTCAATTGGTTTCAGAGCCTAGGATCTATTTTCGATCTTGTTTTGAATAACAATGAAAAGAATGGTGGGTGTTTGTTTGCATTTGATGTATGTGGTTTGCAAATAGACGTTTTTTATTTCTGGCATTAGATTTACAGATTTCAGTTGATTCGATCAATGTAAAAGCCTGTTGTTTTGGGCATTTAATCCTGTAAATAGAGTCTGTAAGTTCGTGTCGTTCATGGCAAGGACTTGCTGTGAAAGAGTACCAGAGAAGTGAAGAAAAACCGAAGCAACTGCGTGGACAGCGCCTAGGTGCAGAAACCCGAGAGCTCGGGCTTGCTGCAGTGGGGGCAGCGCCTAGGCGCTGTCCCACGGCGCCTCGGTGCTGGGTCCGGGCTCCTAGGCACCGGGTTTTATAAAAAAATAATAATACAAATTTTTTTTTTGTTTTTTGTTTAATTTCTTATAGGAATCCAAAAATCGATCTATTTTTCTATTTAATTATTATGCATTTTGAATGTATACTTAGTTAGTTGTATATGTTGCATAAAGTATGTCATATAGTTTAAAATCCCACCATATGTTAACCATGTTCATGCATCATATGTACATGATAGTTATAATGTATGATAGCATTATTTATTTTCATGATTATTTAATATAAGCGTTGTATTAATTAAATGAAAATAAAATTGTATTGAGCATGACAGTACTTTAGTAAATATAAATGTTATATTTATGTATGTCATTGATGTATGGTTATAGTTTCAACTTCTTTAAATTTATAAGTGTTATAAATTTGGTGAATAGAAATTTAAATCCATAATCAAGAATTGCATGCAAACCCTAGGTCTTCAATAATTATTTTTAAAGGGGTTTGAAATTGATTATATCCTAGGTTATATACTTTTTATTTTGGTTTAAAATAGGTTTAAAACGACGAAATAAGAGCTTAATATAAAATATTGCCTATAAGGGAACCCTGTCTAAGAAAGGTTCTGTTTAGGTTGAGATACTTAAGCTGACCGTAAGGGAACACCTCTACCTAGGAACTGACCTGGGGGTTGAATTAGTCAATATTTTATAGCATGGATAATGTGGTTAGTTCGTTAAAGTGTTTAATGAACTAAAACATTAAGTGTTAAACAAATCAAATATAAAAGTTATATTGGGCAAACTAATAAACTTAGATAATTTCATTTAGCCGGATTTACGTAAGTAATAACCCTAGTTGTAAAATACTAAGTGGGAGAATTAGGTGTATATATAAAATATACAAAGTATATGAGATATATGTGGTATATATATACATTCTTTCACTCACGTTCTCCGTATAAGTTCACACCGTGAGTTCCATGCTCGGCCTCGTGTCGCCCTAGGCGCGGCCTCCCTACGAAAGGTGAGTTCTATGCGCGGCTTGCATGTCGTCCTGGAGCGACCATCCCTACGGAGGGTCTGTTGTATGGAATCATAATTAGGGCGAACTACATAAATGGATAAGGTCTCTTAGGTTTTGTACCAATATTTGTCCTTCACTACGACGGGCTTATTGGGACGGACCTCTGAGGTCTGAAAATGGCGGGTCACACTTACGAGAAGTTGTTAAGTTAGTTAATAACTTCTTGACCAAACAAACGTTGACTAACTGTTATAGGAATAAGAGTTATTATGGTGTAATATTTAGTTGAGAATGTCTCAATTCAGTGAAGGAGTAGCTGACTGCTCCACGGTAGCTGTTACTCTAAATCACTGAAGCATCGCCGCAAAAAATAATCTTGATTGATAGCGTGCATTATTATTTTTTGCTAAATTTGATTGGATTTTTAATGGGTAGTGCAAGTGTCTTATATAGATTTATTTTTCAACATGTCTAATCTATTGCCCTGCTTGCCGCCGAAAAGCTCAACGGCAAAAATTACACACAATGGAAAACGAACCTTAACACGATACTTGTGGTAGATGAACTTAGGTTCGTCTTAATTAAGTAGTGTCCTCAGGCTCCCACTCCTAATGCAGCTCGAGCTAGTCGGGATACCTATGACGGATGGATCCAGGCCAATGTATACATCTTGGCAAGCATATCTGATGTGCTGGCCAAGAAGCATGAGAACATGGTCACCGCAAGGGAGATCATGGACTCTTTACAGGACATGTTTAGACAGTCGTCCATTCAAACCCGACACGATGCCCTCAAGTTCATTTAAAATTTCTGCATGAAAGAGGGAACATCAGTGCGAGACATGTTCTCAATCTGATGGTCCACTTTAATGTGGCCAAAGTGAACGACGCTGTCATAGACGATGGGAGTCAAGGTCAGCTTTATCTTGGAATCTCTTCCAAAGAGTTTCCTATAGTTTCGCAGCAATGTTATGATGAACAAGATAGAGAACAACCTTACCATGCTCTTAAATGAGCTATAGATTTTCAGTCTCTTATGAAAAATAAGGGACAGGAAGGAGAGGAAAACGTTGTCACCTAAAAATGGTTCGATCGAGGTTCGACCTCAGGAACCAAATCTGCACTTTCTTCTTCTGGAAGCGAGACTTTCAAGAGTAAGAAGAACAACGGTAAGGGGGTGAAAGTTGACCCTACTGTTACTGATGCTACCAAGAAAAGCAAGGCCACAGTTTCAGACAAAGAAAGCTAATCCTACCCTACTGTTACTGCACTTTCTTCTTCTGGAAGCGAGACTTTCAAGAAGAAGAAGAACAATGGTAAGGGGGTTAAAGCTGACCCTACTGTTAATGATGCTACCAAGAAGGGCAAGGCTAAAGTTGCAGACAAAGGGAAAATGTTTCCACTGCAACGTGGATAGACACTGGAAAAGAAACTGCCCGAAATACTTTGCCAAAAAGAAGAAAGCCAAAGAAGGTAAATATGATTTACTTGTTCTTGAAACTTGCTGAGTGGAGAATGATGATTCTGCCTGGATACTGGATTTAGGGGCCACAAACCATGTTTGTTCTTCTCTTCGGGGAATTAGTTCCTGAAGGCAGTTTGATGTTGGGGAGATGACTCTCAAAGTCGGAACGGGAGATGCCGTCTCAACAGTTGCAGTGGGAGACCTAAAGTTGTTTTTAGACAATAATACATATATATTATTAGATAATGTGTATGCAGTTCCTAAAATAAAAAGGAACTTAATTTCAATTTCTTGTCTACTGGAACAATGTTATGCTATTTCCTTTCCATTAAATGAACTGTTAATTTCACGAAATGGTGTTAACATTTGTTATGCAAAACTTGAAAACAACTTATATGTGTTAAGACAAACCATAACTACAACAATTTTAAATACAGGGTTGTTTGAAAATGCTAAAACTCAACACAAAAGACAAAAAACTTCTCCAAAAGAAAATACTTATCTTTGGCTCTTAAGATTAGGTCACATAAATCTCAATAGGATTGGGAGATTGGTTAAGAGTGGACTTTTAAGCGAGTTAAAAGATGACTCATTACCTCCACGTAAATCTTGTCTTTAAAGAAATATGACTAAAAAACCTTTTACTGGAAAAGGTTACAGAGCCAAAGAACCCTTAGAGCCAACATTCAGACATTTGTCGTCCGATGAATGTTAAAGCCAGAGAAGGGTATGAGTATTTCATCTCATTTGAAGATGATTATTCAAGGTATGGATATCTTTACCTAATGCAACATAAGTCTGAAGCCCTTGAAAAGTTTAAGGAGTACAAGACTGAAGTTGAGAACCAATGAGGTAAGACAATAAAGACGCTTCGATCTGATTGGGGTGGAGAGTATATGGACTTAAGATTCCAGGACTATACGATAGAACATGAAATTACATCCCAACTCTCAGCACCTGGTACACCTCAACATAATGATGTATCAGAAAGGAGAAATAGAACCCTGTTAGACATGGTTCGATCTATGATGAGCTATGCTCAATTACCGGCCTCGTTTCGGGGTTATGCAGTAGAGATTGTAGTATACATTTTGAACATAATTCCATCAAAAGTGTTTCTGAAACACCTTTTGAACTATGAAGGGGACGTAAATCTAGTTTACGTCACTTTAGAATTTGGGCATGTCCAGCACTTGTGTTAGTGACAAACCCAAAGAAACTTGAATCTC
This sequence comes from Momordica charantia, assembly GCF_001995035.1. Next base: position 284,075 of record NW_019104618.1, read on the forward strand.
GTTCAAAACTGTGCCTATTCGTAGGTTACCCCAAGGAAACGAGAGGTGAACACTTATTCGATCTACAAGAAAACAAAGTGTTTGTCTCACAAAGGCTACATTCTTCGAAGAAGACCACATTAGAGATCATAAACCACAAAACAAGGTTGTGTTAAATGAGATTTCCGATGAAGCTACAAATACATCAACAAGAGTTGTTGATAAAGCTAGCACTTTAAAAGAGTTGTTGATGGCGCTAGTACATCATGTTAGTCACATCCATCTCAAAAGTTGAGAGTGCCTCGACGCAGGTGAGGATTGTGTCACAACCTAATCGTTACGTGGGTTTAAAAGAAACCAAGGTCGTCATACCTGATGATGGCGTTGAGGATCGATTTACATAGAAGAAGGCAATGGAAGATGTTGATAAGGACAAATGGATCAAATTTATGGAGTTTGAAATGGAGTCTATGTACTTCAATTTTGTCTGGAACCTTGTAGATCAACCTGATGGAGTCAAACCTATAGGTTGTAAGTAGATCTATAAGAGAAAACGAGACGCTGAAGGAAAGGTATAGACCTTTAAAGCTAGACTCGTGGCAAAGGGTTACACCCAAAGGGAAGGGTGGACTTTGAGGAAACCTTCTCCCCGGTTGCCATGCTAAAGTCTATGAGAATACTTTTGTCCATTGCCACATTTTATGACTATGAAATTTGGCAAATGGATCTCAAGACTGCTTTTCTGAATGTCAATCTTGAAGAGAGTATTTATATGTCTCAACCAGAAGGGTTCATTAAGCAAGGTCAAGAGCAAAAGGTTTGCAAGCTTCAACGATCCATTTATGGATTAAAACAAGTATCTCGATCTTGGAATATAAGATTTCAAAATCAAGTCTTATGGTTTTGACGATAATGTTGTGTGTATACAAGGAGATCATCAACAACACTGTAGCTTTCTCGGTGTTGTATGTAGATGATATCCTACTCATTGGGAATAATGTAGGTTTCCAAACTGACATTAAGAAGTTGCTAGCAACTGAATTCCAAATGAAAGATTTGCGAGACGCTCAATTTGTTATAGGGATTAAAATCATAAGGAATCGAAAGAACAAAACGCTAGCCCTATCTCAGGCAACTCATATCGACAAAATGTTTGTCAAATATTCAATGCAGAATTCCAAGAAAGGTTTACTACCTTTCAGACATAGAATCTCTCTGTCTAATGAACAATGTCAGTAGGTATCAATCCCTATGCTTCAGCAGTGGACAGCCTGATGTATGCCATGTTGTGTACTAGGCTTGACATTTGCTATGCAGTCGAGATTATCAGTAGGTATCAATCCAATCCATGATATGATCACTCGACTGCCGTTAAGGGTATCCTAAAGTATCTTAGGAGAACGAGGAACTATATGCTTGTGTATGGCGTTAATGATATGATCCTTACAGGATACACTGACGCTGATTTCCAAAGTGATAAAGATTCGAGGACATCCACTTCGGGATCAGTGTTCAAACTTAATAGAGAAGCTGTAGTATGGCAGCGCATCAAACAAGGATGCATCGCAGACTCCACAATGGAGGCCGAATATGTTGCCGCTTGTGAAGCAGTAAAAGAACTGATGTTGCATAGAAAGTTCTTAACTGATTTGGAAGTTGTGCCAAACATGGCTTTGTCCATCACACTTTATTGTGATAACAGTGGTGCTGTGGCAAATTGCTGATCAGTTTACAAAGGCTCATACGGCTAAAATGTTAAAGGGTCGTCTAGAAAGTCTAGACCTACAAGATATGTAAAATATAGTCCAAGGTAGGTGGGAGACTTGTAAAGGGCATAGTGTATGCCCTATTTTATTGTATTTGTACTTTATTGTACAACTCAATATTGCCTAAACACCCCATTAGAGTTTAGTTCAAGTGGGAGTTTGTTGGGTTTTATGCCCTAAACTCGTGGTTTGTAAACATAAAACAAATATTCATTCAATAAAGTTGTTATTGATAGAATTGCATTAACCCAAATCCGATAAACTAACATCCGAGATTATGTCATGTAACTAGAACAGTATATAACAGATATATAGTATATATTTAATATACAACGTATATATACAGTGTATATATAGAGAGTATATATTCGATATACGTGTGGATAATGTTCCAGCAGTAACCTAAAGGGTCTATAGTATATGGATAAGGTTGGGTACCTTATCTTAGTAACACTATGGATATGACCCACTTTGTAATAGTTACAAATGACTTGATCCAGGTCGTTCGTGTGGAGACATGCGAGTGAGGGTATCCTGTACAATGAGTTTGTATTGGACCGGACCATGAAATAATTAATCTCTAGCTGTAACACCGTTAGCTAATAGATTAATATTTCAATAGGATGACCAGGTAACTCGATCTAAATCCTGAGTGAGTGATGGACATCTGCCTATTAGGGCTCATCCTTTGATTTGTATGGGTGAGAGTGGCTCGAGTCGTCGACTCAATATTCCTACCATTTTGGGGACGAGACCCAGTGGGGACCTGGGAACATAACTACAAAAGATGAAATTCACTCCTTCCCAACTTTAGGGTAAGTAGATGAGTGTTCTCTTAAATGCCGACTCTAGGACTTGAACAAGGGGTCCCACCTTCTCACTGGGCCGAAGGGACTTCCGGTTATTGGTTGGACCATAACCGAGTTGTTCATTAGAGGATCAACGGTTCTTAAACTCCAAGATGTAACATAGAATCAGCGGTACTTAAGGTCCAAGATGTAACATAGGCGCAATTCTGGCTTTTCTTGGGAAACTGAGTTCTACTATTTCACTACCGCTTTTGGTTGCTGCAGAGCCTAGGGTAACCTACAATCATATGTCTATGTGTGATTACAAACCTAGAGAATTTTTATCAACTCATTCGCATTATGGGTCAGAGGGTCTATGTCTAAGACCATCTTTTATGCGCTTATGTCTAAGTCACATCCCATATTGGTTTCCTACTATTTTACCTACCTCATCCTTTTCAGGGTTGGGTTTTAGTGTATAAATCAAGTTTCCATTGGCCAAATGAAAAAAGACGTAAAGAGAAGTTTTAGAAACCAACCCAAAAAAGTGAAAGGCGTAATTCTGGGCAAAATCCCAAGCGTGTTGAAAATCAAATCATTTTGACTACAGCATTCCACAAAGCGGTTCATAACTAATTCAGAACATTTTTAAAGAAAATAAAATGCATCAAAACATAAAGGAAGTATTTTTCATTGAACTAAAACGAATAAACTAGTCATACAATGAGTTATAGCTTTACTCTCTTCTCTCTCTGATGTGAGGGGAGTGTAAATTCGCTAAATAACTTAAAAGAAATAGAATAAATGCATAACAAAATATAGAACTTGAATTAAAAGCAATATGGTAAGCAAAAGTAAGAAAATACAAGAAAATAACAACTAAAACTTGAATCTAAAGCATATGAACGAGTTCTACAACAAAAGAGAAAATAAATGAAGCTGAAAACGAGCTGGGAAGGGATCATTTGCTGCTGGAGGAATGACTTTCTTATATAAGCCCTTGAAGTTGTTGAACGTCCCACCGTTTTAGGTGGAAATGAGTTAAGATTCACCTAACCACTTCCATTTGACTTAGACTCACAGTTTGTCGCTTGATTAAAATACATATGAAATGTCTTCCTTGCTCTTCATTAATCAAAACGCACGATTTGGCAAAATGAACTTCAAAATTGCGTCAGGCGCAATTTCTGCAAAACATAAAACTGTTATGTTCTACCAACTTTGACCGCATTTTTCTTATATTTGTCTTAAAGTACCATATTTTGACTTTTATCCATAAATGTTATATGCATGTTGTACTTTAAGAATATGTAATTCTTTTTGGCAAATAATGATGGGGAATGATTTAAAATCGTGGTCAAACGGGTCTACTGACACAACTTTCTGAAGTCAAAAGTCAACCCTAACACACCCACAAACTTACCCATTTGCTTGTCCTCAAGCAAAAACAACAACAATCAATCTAAAACAATCAATATGCTAGAAAGATGAATGGAGCAACAATCCCAAGATTCTAAGTAAATGAATCATATACGTCTCATGAAGGACTCCATAAGTTAAACATCATAACCTTAATCTCAAGCCAACATACCATGAACCATCCTTTGTTTTGAAAATACAAATGATTCTAAGTCCTCTTCTTTTCTAGAACACAAAACTTTTTTACAAAACCAAGGAATACACAAACTTCCATTTTGATTCAAAAACTTTTACATCAAGAAGACATGTGGACCGGCTACTAGCCTATAAGGTTTTCCACACACTAACATCGGTTTCAAACCAAAGCCACACTCATAAAAACTTGTTAAATAGCAACCCGACATAAAATGATGTTGTAACACCCCAGGATTTTCAACATTCAAAAAGGGAACGTTACTAAAAGCCACTTAAGAATTATTACTCGTACTAGAGAGTTAAACCACTAGAAATACAAACTTTGACAAATTCTCACCACGCTTCCGCTGCGCTACTCTGACTAATAACACTTACAAAAGCTTGCACTAAACAAAACAAACACCACTAAAGTTCTAACGAAACTCAAATTCTTCTCGGTTAATAATTTAGTGACAATCCAACCTTATAGAAACTTTGCACCAAAATCTTCACTAACCATAAACTATCCACTACAGAAAACTAACTTTCTCGAATAACAGCGACGCAAAGGCTAATTCAAGTTCAGCTTGACAAATGTATTATCCTGATAAATAACCTCAATAGATCACATCATCAAAGTTCAAGTAGCTAAACAAAATTAATTTTCTTAAAAGAATCGTAAACTGTCAGCCCTAAAACATCCTTTAAAAAAAAGAGAACTTAACAACCCAATTTAATAATCTAACAACAGACTCAGTTACAAATAAACAACTATAACTATCCTATCCTAATTGAAACTTAACAATGCAACGTTAAATGGTCTCTCTAGTCAAGTCTCCTCCTCGCAATCACCATCTCAAGAGCTAGCTCGATACCTACAAAACTGGAGGGGGAAAAAGAGGGATGAGTACAACCACAGTACTCAGTAAGCAGCCCTTATCTGAAGGGTCACGCACAAACAGCATGCTTATCAAGGATACAACGTGTCATGCTTATCAAAGAATCAACACATCATGCTTATCATTAATCTCGAGCCTTAAATGAAAGAAACATCTTTCAAGAAGCAGTTTATGTATAAGTTTAACTAAAAATATACCATACATGTCAAACTCAGCCTCACATCTTAACTCACTAGTGCTCTTTCTTGAT
>NW_019104618.1:309817-322333 GCF_001995035.1 Momordica charantia
GACCGACGGTTACGCCCGATAATCATGCCGCAGACAGTTGCGCATCTCGGCCCATACCGAGCTCCCCTGTGGGTCRGACCTGGGCCAGGCGTTACATCCGGTAATCTCGGGACCGACGGTTACGCCCGATAATCATGCCGCAGACAGTTGCGCATCTCGGCCCATACCGAGCTCCCCTGTGGGTCGGACCTGGGCCAGGCTCACCTCGGCCCTCACACTTGGCATTTGTCGGCGTTGGTGGCGGCCATCTCGGCCTTCCGAGCTGGGCATGATTCATGAGTCATCTTGGAGCACCAATAGGGGTCTTCCACGTGTCCAGAGTATTCCCTTCCCCAAACACTCGTTTTCTATTAATGTAGCTCAATTCGATGACACCGTAGAAATCAGATACCTCAGTGTTATGTCCACCCATAACACAGACTCCACTATTTTGTGTTCTGCATCGATCATCTTGATCTATGGAGTTAAATCGAACTTCATTCGTAAGACAACCATTATATGAACGAATTCAAATATCAGGACCACATGCTAGTGTATTCAACTCATGCACAACAACACCCGACTTTGAAGAAGCTTGGGATCTCATCTACAGACATATGTTACAAGAACAAAAGTCAAAGAAATAGTAAACCATACTAAATAGTTCCTATAGAAATTTTTCATATAGTAAAACTCACTTTTCTTTTGAACCATTATGGAAATAGTACTTCATGCAACCTGGCTAAATTACCATTGTGTTCTCGTTGTAACTCTAATTCGTGTTCTCTGTGATACGATATCAATAATTATTCATCTTTGAGATAGATTTAACCAATTTGAGTACAAGAAAGTTCATACCGTCTATATGGATCGACTACTTCACAATTGGATAGAACATACCAATGCGCCATTCACAGCTCAGTATGCGATAATTCCTTTAGTTGTGAACCACCGATTGGACGTGCATTTTGTGAGAATACAGGAAGATGTGCCTTTGAGTCTCTTAGGTCCACCATGTCATCATTTCGAACGGGCCTATTGAATTTGGTTTTGAATACATCAAGCTACGTTGAGCAAAATGTCAATGCTTCATTCGCAATGATAGCTTCTGCTATAGAACCTTTAGGCCGAGCTTTATTTTTCACATATTGTTTCAATGTCCTCGAACTCCTATGAACATATGTGATATTAATTAGTTATATCACTAAGTATCATTTGTAACTAAATACATTTTTGTCGCTTCTAGCAGCGACGAAAATGAATTTGGTCGCTAATGCCCTTTTTTCTTGTAGTACTAGGTTATCCATATGATGCAATATTATTTGAATATGATTGTTATATTTAGAATAATATTTTTTGGATGATTATTTTTTGATATTATTATTTATTCAAAATATTTAAATATTATTTTGTTATATTAGGAACAATATACTTGGATGATTCTTCTTAGATATTTTTTATTTAGTTCAAATATTTAAATGATTTAAAACTTGAATTCAGTTATAAATATAATATATTTCGATTATATTTTAAGATAACCTTTCATTTAATTTTAAAGAGTTTAAAAATGTATTAGAAATTGAGATTATTTTTACGTAAATTAGTTTTTAATTGGATTAAAAACAAGGTCTAACAATTTACTTAGGTTCATTAATTTATTTATTAAAAGTTAATAAAAGATTAATCAACACAAAAAAAAAAATTGACTATAAGGGAACTTTGAATAATGAAGGTTCTTACTACGTTAGGGTACTTAAGCTGACCGAAAGGGAACACCTCTATCTGGGAACTGACCTGGGAGTTGAATTTGTCAAATTTGATTTAACTTCATTAATCAGGCTCATAGTGTGATTAGTTTTAAAAGTAGTTTGGAACTTGGTAATTCACATTAAAATCAACCCAAGCAACAATAAGGGTAAAATATTGACTTAGATAAATGAGATTATTCTATTTTGTCTAAGTAGAAGAAATCCCTATTTTCAAAATAGTGAGTGGGTGAATGATATGTGACAACACATCCTACGGTTTCCATCATTCGTTCACAACGTAAGATTGATGCAAGGCCTCGCGGCAGCTTTTGGACTGTCTCCCTACGAAAGGTTTTTACATGAGTCGGTATCAGGGTGAGTCTCATGAAAATGATAGAATTGTAGTTTTTTATTCCAATACTTTACCTGTGCTATGGCGACACTTGCTAGGATAGAACTATACGATCTAACATGATGGGTTACGCTCACAAAGGAATCATTAAGGTAGTTAATGAGATTTGTTACAACAAATATACATAAGAGTTATCCTGATATAACTAGCTTTTAGATTGGATTGTCTCAATTTAGTGGGAGGAACCCTTGACCTGCCCTACGGCGGCACTTCTTAGAGTCCATTGAAGTCCCTTAGCATTAGAAGTTATTTATATGGTTGTCAAACTGTTTGATTTCTATGCTAAAAATTGATTTGATATTGTTTGCAGTTTTTCATACTATTTTTTTATGTTTCAGCAAAAATGTCTTCCTCTCTTATTTCTACATTGGCACTGATAAATTGACTGGTGAAAATTTTACCACGTGGAAAAATAATGTCAACACTATAATGGTTGTGGACGATTTGAAATTCGTTCTGACTGAGGAATATCCCCAAGAACCTGCTGTTAATATTGCACTAAATGTTCGTGATGCATGTGATCGTTGGAAAAGAGCCAATGAAAAGGCCAAGGTCTATATTTTTGCAAGCATGACTGATGTTTTGGCCAAAAAGCATGAGAGCATGACTATGACATATGAGATAATGGAGTCATTAGATGGAATGTTTGGTCAGCCAGCTGCAAAAAACAAAAAAAAAATGAGGCTCTCAAATACATTCATAATGCATGCATCAAAGAGGGAACATCAGTGTGAGAACATGTTCTCATCATGATGGTCCATTTTAATGTCGCTGAGATGAATGGTGTTGTTATAGATGAATTCAGTCAAGTTAGTTTTATTATAGAAACTCTCCCTAAGAGTTTTCTACAATTTAAAAGTAATTTTGTTATGAACAATATTACTTATAATCTCACTACTCTTCTAAATGAATTGCAAACCTTTGAGTCCATGATGAAAAACAAGGCAAAAGTGGAAAGCCAAATGTTGCCAGCTCAAGCAAGTTCAAACATAGAGGTTCAACCTCAGGAACTAAGTCTGGAGCTAAAACCGCTAGGACTAAGAACTGGAAGAGGAAAAGTAGTGAGAGGCAGAATAAAACTAAAGCTGCTCCAAAAAGAAAGAGAGTCAGGGTAGAAAAGTTGCAAAAGTAAAATGTTTTCTTTGAAACGAGGAATGGCATTGGAAGAGAAATTGCTAAAAACATCTAGAAGAAAATTAGAAGTCGAAAGAAGGTAAATATGATTTACTAGTATTTGAAGCATGCTTAGTGGAAACTTCTAAATCCACCTAGATAATTGATTTAGGAGCCACTAATCATGTATGTTCTTTTCAAGAAAGTGACTCGTGGGAGTAACTAGAAGCTGGAAAGATGACTCGCGAGTTGGCACTGGAGAAATGGTGTATGCAATAATAGTATGAACGAAGCGTCAAGTTAATTTTTTATAATGTTTATTTACTGTTGAACAGTGTTTATTTAATTCCTAAATTTTAAAAGGAACCTGATTTCCGTTTCTTGTTTAGTTCAACAATTTTACTCCTTCAATTTTACAAGTAATAAAGTTGTTATTTCGAGAAATAGTTTTGAGATTTATTCATGATTAAATGAAAATAACCTGTATGTGCTAAGACCGTTAGCATGTAAGATGCTTTTAAACACTGAATTGTTTGAAACTGCTAAAGCTATAACGAAAAGACAAAATGTTTCTCTAAGAGATGATACGTATCTTTGGCATCTATGATTGGGTCATAATCAATCTAAATAGAATATAAAGACTAGTAAAGATAATCTAAACAAATTAGAGCTAGGCACTTTACCAGTATGTGAATCTTGCTTGGAAGGTAAGATGACTAAAAGGTATTTTATTGGAAAATGTTATAGAGCCAAAGACTTAGAGCTTACACATTCAGGCCTATGCGGTCCAATGAATTTTAAAGTTATAGGAGTTATGAATACTTCGTCTCCTTTGTAGATGATTATTCCAGATATGGGTATCCTTACCTATTGCAACATAAGTCTGAAGCTTTTTAAAAGTTCAAAGAATATAAGATTGAAGTTGAAAACCAATTAGGTAAGTCTATCAAGACACTACGATCAGATCGTGGTGGAGAGTACATGGACCTAGCGTTCCAAGACTACTTGATAGAAAATTGAATTGTATCCCAACTCTCAACACCTAGCACTCCTCAACAAAATGGTGTTGAAGAAAGGAGAAACAGAACCTTGTTAGGCATGGTTAGGTCTATGAGGAGCTATGCTCCACTATCCGACTCTTCTTGGGTATATGCAGTAGATATTGCATTGTACATTTTGAACGTTGTTCCATAAAAAAGTGTTCCAAATACATATTTTGAGTTATGGAAAGGTCATAAGCAAGTTTACAACACTTAAGGATTTCGGGATGTCTAGCACATGTGCTTAAATCAAATCCAAAGAAATTGGAACCTCGTTCTGAACTATACCTATTTTTAGGTTATCCCAAATAAACCCGAGGTGGTCACTTTTATTGCCATGGAGAAAATAAAGTGTTTGTATCGACAAATGCTACATTCTTAGAGGAAAACTACATGAGAGATCATAAATCTCAAAGTAAGATAGTGTTAAATGAAATGATTCCAAGTGAAGCTCCAAAGTCATAGACCAGAGTTGATAATATCATTATATGTTAAAGTCAGATACATCCATGTCAAAAATTAGAAAGGTTTCGTCGTAGTGGGAGGACTCACTACAACAAATATGACTTTTAATGACAGTAAAAAACAAAAACACAGAAGAAACGATGACGGAAATGTAAAAAACGAGAAACGATGACGGAAATGTAAAAAACGTACTTAAAGTTAAATTGGAAAAAAGTATATATTTCAACATCGGGTCTGGCCCGACATTGATTATGTACTACTAATGTCGTGTTTTGCCCAACATTAAAAGCCCAGATTAATTTTAAAAAATTTATTCGGGCTTTTACCTTTATTACCCAATGTTTTGTTTTGTTTTGTTTTTTCTACTCTCAGACTCTCTCTCTCACGGGACCCGCAGCCACTCCTATCTCTCACTGGACTCACAACCTCCACAATCTAAGGCGAACGGCGGTGTTTCTTGCAGCTTTCAGAGAGGCAATCGAAGGCCACTCTGGCGGTGCGAACGGTATCACGATCGGTGGATATCCGGTGGTGTGAACAATACTTGAGTAGTTTCTCGCGAGCAGATTCTAGATCAAATCAGCGATGAATGATGATACGAATGAGACATGATTCTTCAGCAGGTTCTGATGATGCCCGAGGAGATTCTATATCTGAATGGCGGCGAGAGGAGAGCAATACCCAAATCTTAAAGACTGTGACGCTCGATTCTTCAGTAGCTTCCGACGATGGGTGAGAACAACTAATATCTGAATGGTGGCGACCCTACGATGTAAAGTTGGGGCGAGCTCCGGCGCCTAGATTCGATTCTTACACAAAGCACTGACTTCGTCGAAGGCGAGGTATATAGCCTTCTCTTTTTCTTGCTCCATTACCATGGCTGAAGAATCGTAAATTTTGATTTGTTTGCTGGAAGTAATATTGAAATTGGTACTTATGTTAAATGGGACGGTGATTCATGAAATACAAATTAGAGGTATCAAATAGTTTTGCTGAGTGTTGAGAAAATGTTAGAGAAAAAAATTAGTTTTTGATACGCATTTAGTGAGGAGATTTACTTTGGGTCCTATGGTTCAATTTAGCTCGTAGGATAATAGAAGACAAGATGAAATTAGTTACATGGAAATAGCGAGATCTGCGACTTGTTTATTTATTTTGATATTTTTTTGTTGTTGTTCGACGAGAAATTCAAATAAGAGAAAACTCGAATCTATGAACTTGTATTTGTATTTATGTATGTGGGTGTTACAATCTCTATTGTATAATCCTTCGCAACTTGATGAATTACTTCAGCTTGTAGCTTGTGAAGTTCTTTCGCTTTGCAGCTTGTTCAAGTTCTTTCGCTTTGCAGCTTGTTCAAGTTTTAGCTTTGCCTTGTTGAAGTTTTTTAGCTTTGCCGCTTGTTGAAGTTCTTCAGATTTGTGGCTCGGCTTTGTGGCCTACGGATGACTTTAAAAGCTCTAGGAGCTCCAATTCTTCTCGCTTTTTCTAAAGCCCCCAAATGATAGGTGACCCCTCTATTTATAGAGATTTGGTGGGTCTAATATGGGTCATGGGCTTGCGCCCAATCTCTTTATGGATTTGGTCCAATGAGTTGATTTCATGAAACGGTCATAAGAGAGACACGTGGCATAATTTGATTCGTCGATTTAAAAATAATTTAGGACACGTGTAAATTTGTGATTGATCCAAAATATTATTTTAAATTTGTAATGTGGCATTTAATAATTAGCCTAAATTTCTCGGTCAACAAATGCCCCCTTTTCTAGATGTATACATGTATATGTGTGTATCTCGAAAAAGTAATATGTGACATTTGACGACCAATATATGAAGTATGGTTCATAATTTTGATTTAATGTACATATTAACTCGATACTAAATTTTGATTTTGATTTTGATTTTTTTTGTTGTCGTCAAATTTTATTATTATTATTTTTTTCGTGACAAATAATCAAAGTAATAAGGTTGGCCATGAAATTTTGGTTGTCCACCTTTGTACCAAATAATTAGTTTTAGCCAATGACTTTGATTTTGTTGTATTTAGGCAAATTTCTATCATAATTTGAACAAATTTGGAGCAGAAAATTTTAATAAGGGAACATTTATAACTTGAATATGCCATCCTATTTAACTTCGGTTCTAAATTTGATTTGCAATCCTAATTTGATTTTGGGCTATTCATAATTTAGGACAGTGTTGGATACAAATCCTGGCCTGCCACGTGTCCTGATCGAAAAGGTGAGTTGGATGAATACGCGGACGAAATGTGAAAATTGACTCCAAAGTACGCAGGTCAGCAATCAGGGTAGGACCTACAGTGTCGAGTCGAGTTGAGACAAAGTCCGTAACAATGTCTCTTCCGTACCCGACAACACGCCGCGTATTTAAGGTGTGTCAGAATTCCTGTCGGGCCCAGTTTCTATAAATAGAAACTCTCGTCTTAAATGCAAGGTACGCAATCCTAGGTAAACTCGGCAAGTTAACTCGAACTAGAACTGACTTGCTCGTCGGAGTGCTAACTTTGTTTTGTAGGTCTCAAGAGTGTTCTGGGAAGGTGTTGGACCGTTCGCCGTAGTTCATCTTGCACGTTCCGATCTACGTTACATCCGAGCTCAGCAATTTCGAGCTCCAACAGACAGGATTTCGCTTGGATTGAATTTTGGCAAAATATTGTATGATGGTGGAGAAATTTTATTTTCATTCACCCTTCTTGGTGTGGACAAGATCTTGATTTGAATTTGGAGAACAATTTATCCAGTTTTAACTTGAAATTGGAGCAATTTGGGAGGCTAAACTTGAACATTCTCCTTCAATTGTGGCCAAATTATTATTAAATAATTAGATTGGAGGAATAATTTTCATCTAATATTTCAATAAGGTATGGCATTTAAATTTGATTTACCATCATTATTTCCATTTGGAATCAAAACCTTCCATATAAGTTTGGCCAAAATTGTGATTAGAATTTGCAGAAATTATCCAAATGTTTATATAATTGAGTGTTGGAATGTTTCAACAATATGGGGCTACATGTAATTATTGAACGTGTTTTTGCTGTTCAAATTAAACCAAATGAAGTGATTTGTATATGTTTTGGTACAATTGATTAATTATCAATTTTCCATAGGTAAAATATATAGATACCACGAAATAGTTTCTAAATTGATGAAGGGTCAAATTGGAAATATTTAAACTTTGTAACCGACCAGTAGTTATTTGGTCGGTTACAGAGGGGTTAATGGTCCCCAAGTAAGAAAGATGCGAAAAACGCATTCTTCTTCATTGTTGAAATCTATCAAGCGAATTCGTGATTCTTTATTCTTGGAAGATCGAACTCGCCACTAAACAATGTTCAATTATGGATCAAGGTATGCTTCCGCTTCTTTCGGATTAATTATCTATAATTGAAATGGGAACTCAATCCATGGATTTGAAGTTTTGAGTTTTAATTTTTCCAACAAATGATATCAGAGACCTCTCATTATTAATTCTGGCAGAATTATGTTGAAATTTGTTTAAATTATGGTTTTTGATCTTCCATCATGATAATTTTCTTTCTAGTCGAAGATATTCGATTTTCATTTCAGTTTTTGCATCTGTTATTGTTTAATTTTGGTTCAATGATGTGTTTAAATCGATGAATTTTTGGGTTTTTAATCATTGGTTATAAAAGAATTTTGCATTCGGTTTGTCATTATTTCCATATATTTCTTCCTATACATGTTAATTATGGCCAACTACATGATTAATTTCATTAGTTTGACAGTTCACTGAAAAATACTCTTTGGCCGGTTAACGCGGCGTATGTGAATCCATTGGAGGAAATTGTGCTGCCGCAGGTTCAGCCTCTGTCGCCGTGTCCGACTCGGTCGCTGTTACTGAGCGCGGTGCCGAGTGACGTGAGCGAGTCAGTGGTGCGCAGAGATTTGGAAGGGTTCGGAGATGTGAGAGGGGTTCAGATGGAGAGAATCGGGGATGGAATCGTGACCGTCCATTTTTACGATCTCAGGCATGCAGAAAGGGCCTTGCGAGAGATGAGGAACCAACATTCGCTGCGTCAAAAGCAATTACGCAACGACCATTCTTGGTTTCCGCAGAACAATTAACCAATATTCTTTCCTTTTGTTTTCTTGGTTGCGTTTTGCGTTTGCAGCATTCCAAACTTGTTATGTCGCTGATCTGATTTTGCAACCGTACCAGAATGCATTGTCATGTTTTGAATTCTAATATGTCTTACCAAATATGTGGATGATTACTGCTTCTTGCCACCATCTTTTCTCCATCCACTAAGTTTACTTTATATATATATATATATATATATACATACATATATATTATGCATTTAAAATCCATTACTTGAATTTCTGGTACTTATGATTTGTGATGCAATTGGTAATATATATATTGAGTTTGAAAATTGTGTTATTAATTTGTATTATGCATGATTATTACGTTGTTTTATAAATATATTTTTTAATTCATAAATTCATAGATTCAAATTTTGGTGAATTTAATTTTATGCTTAACAAATATTGTGTTAAACAAATGAATTGAATAATAAAAATTTGATGTCGCCAAAGTTACCTCTCTTGTGGAGATTATTCATGAATGTGTTTAATGTTTGAGTGTTGGTATATTTTTGCAAATATTAGTTGGCCCGAAAGAAGGTTAATATTTGATGTGAATTACAGACATTTTTTTGGTGATAAATGTGTGACAATTAGAAGGCTTTTGGGCATGTGAATAATAAATCGATCCAAAGATAGGTTTGTTATTTGACGTGCATTTATTGTCAATATTTGATAACTACGCCAAGATTACCACTTACAGTCAATATTACTGTCCAAAGAAGACTTGATGTTGATGTTGTGTCAGTATCTTGTGAAGGGATTAACCATTAATTGAATTTTATGATTATTGTGACTAATTGTTAAATATTAACAATTACTAATGTGAGTATTATTGTATATTTAACTTTGTTTTATTATCAGCTAATATTGCTACAATTTAAGCTATTC
The DNA here is from genome assembly GCF_001995035.1 of Momordica charantia. The sequence continues at coordinate 319,596 of NW_019104618.1, forward strand.
TCAACAATATTCCTAATCTTAATGGTTCAAACTTCAAAGATTGGAAAGAATGTAGGGTTGCATTTTCTTGATGCTTTTGCAACTATAATATATAAAAATAAAGTGTTTAGCAACCCAAAGGGTATAAGTTTTTATGATCCCACACTTCATAAATTTTTGAAGCCCTACACCATTTTTCGGATGTTGAGTTTGGGGAGAGAAATAAGGGTAAAAATATTGGCATTTGTAATGAGGAACTAGTATCTATTCCTATTGTTGCTTTTTTCCAGTGTGCAAGTTTCTATATTTGTCACTGAAGATTAAGCATATAAAAATTTTAAACTAGACAATATACGTTTAACAATTGCCACTACAAATGAGGTAGATGGTTCTCGTGAGCAAACTGAACAACCTCCCTAATTAATGTCCTTTGAGATGGTCCACTAGAGAAAGATCAGAAATGTCTATTTTGGATAATTTCATTAGCTTTCTTTAGGAACAATGAGAATAATATGTGATACTATATAAATGTCATCAAGCTATTATCTCATTAGGTATTGAGAAAAAAAATTATTGATAATTGTGCATATCACAAGTTGAGTGGGAGCAAGTATAAAGGAGACTAAAGAAATTGTTGACATGATCCTTGTCACTAAGAAAACAAACGTAGTCTCCGTTAATACCCGAAAACAATCTAGAAGTTGAGAAAATTTAAAAAGGTTTCTTGTTCATCTTCAAGGAATCTAATGTAAGCTCAAGTAGGTGTACATGTGCTGTACTATTTTGTACATTGTTGGGATGTTATGCAGATACTTAAATAACCCTGATATAGATATTTTTAGTAAGCAGCCAAATGGGGTTGTAAGGTATTTGTAGAGAATAAAAAATATATGCTCACATATCAGAGATCAGGACAATTTGAGATCATTGGGTATATTCCGACTCTATTTGATGGATGCAAAAATAGTGGTAGATCCACCTCAAGCTATATTGAACAGTATCCAATTATGGTATATATCTAGCTACAAGTTTTTTGTCACATGACTGCAAATTTTAGAGGGTGTTGAAAGACCACTCGAATTTACTGTGACCATAAATAAGCTCTATTGATTAACATTACGAATTCATAAATTCTTAATTGTGAAGGAAATAATGCATAGTAGACACGAATCTATAGAGCACATTGGGACAAATTTCATAGTCGCATATATGCTTGGAAAAACATTACCACCCAAGGTCTTTCATCTTTCATGAGCATGTGGCTCACATGGGTGTTATTGAACATGAGGAAACTGTTTCAGTGGGAGTTTGTATTACTCTAAGATTGATTTGAACATATGTATTATGTATTTTGGATTATGATTAGCAATATGGAAATTTAGTTCATTATACTTTGCTACATTAGGTTAAAGATTTTGATCTCACTAAAGTAAGGAAGGACCAATTGGAAATAAGTATGTATTGATCACATTTCATGTAATTTCCATGCTATACATCCATGGTCTGATTTATGTCATTTAATTATGTTGGTATTTGTGACCACTGATGGGTTTAGTTGCATTTTATTGTAACGAAAACCTCTTTGATCCTTACTAATGTAGCTAATGGACCAAATTGTTTAAGTTTTCTTCTTTACAATAGTAGTTTTGAAGCACATAAAGTCAAACACATTTTGTTAGGTTACATATGTGGCCCAATGAGAGATTGTTGGAATTTTTTAAGAATATGAGGCTACACATGTAATTATTTAACGGGTTTTTCCTATTTAAATTAAACGAAATTAAGTGATCCAATTATGTATATATGTTTTGGTACAATTGAGTAATTATAAATTATCCATGCGTAAAATATATAGATACCACAAAACAATTTCCAAATTGATTAAGGGCGAAATTGGAAATATTTAAACTCTGTAACCGACCAGTAGTTATTTGTTCGGTTACAGAAGGGTAATGATCCCCAAGTTAGAAAGATCACGATTCTTCTTCTTTCATCCCTTTAGAGAGAGAAAAGTGAAAAAAAAATGTCTTATTTTCTGTTGAAACCTTTAGGCGAATTTGTCATTCTCTAGACTGGGAAGATCAAACTCACCACTCAAAAACATTCAATTATGGATCAAACTTCTTTGGTATTGATTCTCTATAATTGAAATGCGAAATCGATCCATGGATTTGAAGTTTTGAGTTTTAATTTTCCCAACATTGAGATGCCATCCAAAATTTGAATAATGTAGACTATTTGGAAATTTGACTTGGAATTATAACTCATTCCTTCAGCATTCAAATATGGAGCATGAATGTTATATTCCTTCCAAAAATATCTGATTCCAATCAATTTAATTTATTTTCTTTCCAAAAAATTTTCTGCTCCATACTCTATATCTATGTGTAATGTGAAGCTCGACAAAAGTATGGAGAAGTTTTATTGGTGCAACGGGTTTTTGCAGATTGAGGCGTCACTTGGCCAATAGAAAGAATAAGCGCCGAGCAGGCGACGACACAAGTCTGGTTCACTGTACCGAGCAGCCCGAGTCTGGTTCGTGTGTTTCAGGTATGAAGTTCCTCCATTGAAAAATGTAAAAGACGATGCTTTGTCGGTGGGATTGTCGGTCGTGGTCCTCCTGAAGTGTTCGAAGAATCGAGTTTATTGAAGATGAAGCTTGGATTTGTCGAGGATGCTACCTGAGGCGTATTGCTCTGCCACTGTTGCTTGATTTGAAAAGCGTGGTGGGTGGAATGTCGCCATTGTTGTTGCAGGGT
>NW_019104618.1:372955-383187 GCF_001995035.1 Momordica charantia
AGGCGTGCGCGGTGTGGGGTGTGAGGGCCTGCTGGGCGTGCGTCTGCGCGCATCGCGCCGACTTGGCACGTCATTGCACGTGGGGTAGGCTAAAGAGCTTGGGATTCACTTGGTCTTTCCTCCATCTCTCTCTTCCTCCTGACCCTTGATGGTTGTTCATGGACCTTTAAAATGGACAAAATTTTTTGATGGGTCCAATGAAGCCTTCTCCTTTTTTAGGGCATTCTTCTAGTTCTTTTTCATCATTGATGTAGGTAGGGTCTTGGAGCTTTCGATCTATTATGATGACATGAATTGTCATCTTAGTTTGTAGTTAGAACCAACTTGTTTTTATTTCTTTACTGTTTTACGTTTTAGAACCCTAGTTTATTCACCATTCAGTTATTAATTATTTTCAAATTCCAATTCGTTTGTACTTCATTTATTTTTGTTCCTTAAACACTTTATAGCTAGTCTTTAACTCCCTTCAAGTTTGAAATAGAATAAGGTAAACTACGCCGCCTCGTTGTACTTTTGTTAAATTTCAATTTCATTCAATTACAAGAATTTCATATTTTTCCATTTGTATTTGTTGTCCACTAAAGTAGTTTTCAACCTCTCAATTAAATACCTTAGGAAAATCTATTTAAATTAAACACGATTGAAAAAGTTCAGGCAGCGCCCATCTCATTGTTGGTTAACTCCTCAACAGACTTATTTTTAAAGCAATTTCTTAAGTTGACCACAATGGAGTTACGCTAAACCGAAGCCTATTACTGAAAGGTTTGTAAGAAGGTGATTGGTATGAAGTTAATATGGGATGTAGCTTAGATATAAGAACATAAAATATGATTCTAGACATAGGTTCTCTGACCCATAAAAGATGATGAGTTGGTCGTAATTTTATAGGTATGTAATCATGCATAGACACATGACCAGTAGTAGTTACCTTAGGCTTGAAAGGAACAAAAAAACAGAAATAAAAATGTATAACCCAGTAAATTTTAATTAAATTACTGGAATAACAGCGGAATATTAAAAAGCACGCGTTAAATTGAATGAAAAATATGATAAACTGGCAGAGGTACGAAATATAATTTAACAAAAAAAAAAAACCTATTATTGTTTTCAAGTCAAAACAAAAGAAAGCGAAAATAGTGAAAAAGTACATGAAATTCATAATTTAATTTTGCTTCATTATATCAATTCTTTTATATAGGTAATTAAGTTTTTAGAACCTACCTCACTACATCTAAAAATGACTTTAAACTAAAAAAGAATAATTTCGAGGTAATGATTAATGCACCGACAAAGTTCCCCAATAAATTTCAGATTGGTTTTAGTGACTACATTAATTTTTTGTTCGATAACGTTCTTAAGTAAAATATTAGACTTTTAAGTATAATATTAATCTATTAATCTATATTTTGTTCGTAAGTTCGCATTTAATTATTTTTATTAATAAGGAAAGGTCTAATTTAGTACAACAAATGTGTCAGAAGGTTTTAACAAGTAAACCTGAAATAGATATCCTAACCTTATATTTACAACTTACTATGGTCAAATATTAGAACGACAGCCTGTGACAATGAGAATGCAATGAAAAAAATAAAAGAAAAAGAATGTATAATTTATTATCACGTGTGTAAGTGTGTTAATAATTTTCTTTTATTTATTTATATGTGGGTTAGTGGTGTAGTACTCTTCTCTTATTGATAGAAAGTGGTCAGTACTCTTTGTTCTTAAAAAAAAGTGGTGAATTATTAATGAAAAGGCTCTCTTCTTTTATTTATTTATTTATAGAATGCGAGTTAGTGGTTAGTACTCTTTGTTCTTTCTAAAAAAAGTGGTGAATTGATTAATATTACTTTCGGTTATACAATCAAATTCTTTCATGTGTGAATTAATTGGTCATGCAACGTATAGGACACATTCTTTGACTACATTTATTAACATTCTAGGCAGTCCAACTTTCATCGTGAATTGTATGTCTGACTCAAAGGTGAAGCTGAAAAGGGTTTCAACGGTAGGTTGGCATGTCATGGTTCAGTACAACCAAAAGGCCTTTGGCAAGTATTCTGCCCAGCGCCTTTTAAAGTACTCGAGCTTCATCGTCAGTCCTTGCTTGAAGATTTTGTTTAGGATCTCGACATGCCCACTAGCCTGCTGATGAGCAAGAGATGAGCTAAGGTGCTTGATTCTTAGGTCATCACAAAATTTTTTGAAGCATGTGTTGTCGAACTGTTTCTCGTTGTCTGTAATCAGGGTAGGGAGAATGTCCAACCGACAAATGATATTTCTCCATACGAAGTTGGTTACTGATGAGCTTGATTAAAGGCTAAAAAGTATACATTGTCATGCTTATTGGAGGGGTATTTAGGTTGAAATGTATGTTTATGCATGTAAGTTAGCTAAAATAAATAATTAACATCAATTCTCTTTAAAAAATTTGAACAATACAAATTCTTTTCAAGACTGAATGTTCTTAACTATCATTTACAATCTAACAAGGAGACCTAATGGACCTACATATTGGAAGCTCCAACAATACGAGATTTATTGATTAAACTTATTAATAAAAACAAGTGTACATTTTTTGTCCCTAAAATTTGAAAATTTGTTCTAAATGGTCCCTCGTTAGTTGACCTAACGAAAAATATTACCTGGCAACTAACAGGTGGCTAGTTAGAGACCAAATTGAAAAGCAAATTAAAAAACTCCAGTCACTTATTAATTACCACGTCATTTTTTCGTTAAGTCAACTAACAGTCAAATAATGGTTAAAGACCATTTAGAATTAGATTTCAAACTTTAGAGACCAAAAGTGTTCATTTTGAAATTTCAGGGATCAAATTGACACCTACCCTAAACCGCAAGGACCAAAAATGTATTTTCCCTAAAAATAATCAACATTTGTTTACTATGGGTCACTCCACTAAAGACCCATAGCCGCATTTTACTCACTCTAGAATATTTTGTGTCCGTGGATATTGACCATTAACTGTAAGTCAATCCTTCACGAGAGTGTTCATAACTTCAACTGGATCAAATTATCGTTTTACCCCTCAATTACCTCTTCTCACCTTAAATACAACTGATCCCCTAATGATCAACCTGATTATGGTCTAACCATTAAACAGAAGTCCCTCTGGGTTAGTGAGAATGTGGGACCCCTTGTTCAAGTCATATAGTCAGCATTTAAGGAAACACTCATCTACATACTCTAAACTTAGGAATGAGTGAATTCCACTTTTTATGGTTATGTTCCAATCTCCCCGCTCGGTCTTATCCCAAAAGTCGTAGGCTTATTGAATCGGCTAACATCGGGCCACTCTCACTGATGCAAATCAAGAGGCAATCCCTCGCAGGCAAGAGTATGTAACACACTCAGAATTAAGAGTGAGTCACAAGGTCATCCTATGAAATATTAACCTAACTAGTCAACGGTGTTGCAATTAAAGATTAATAATTCTGTGGTCTGATCTTATACAAACTCATTGTATAGGATAGCCCCACTAAATGTCTCCGCATAAACGACTTGGATCAAGTTATTTGTAACTCTTACAAATTGGCCGTATCCATAGTGTTACCAGAATGAGGCACCCAGCCTTATCCACATACAATAGATCATTTAGGTTATTACTAGAACATAATCTGATCGTATATTCACTATATACCATGTATATCAATTATATACGATGTATATCAATTATATACTGTTCGAGTTAAAATAAATTACCTTGAATATTAGATTTTTAGAATGTAATGCTAAAATAAACCTCAATAATGACTTTATTAAATAAATACAAAAATTGTTTACATTCACTGTCGACGAATTTACGACATAAAACACAACAGGTCAGTAATACCCCTATCAGACTATTTTCACTATCATGGACTGAGCGCCTGAATGATTTTCGCAAATGCTTTCATGAACCTCTATCATTACATAGTTCGCCTCGTCCGGGTCGAATCATTTGAGAAGTGTGAGGGAGAATCCACATTTATAGAGTCTGCCGTCCTACATTAGATAATGTGTGGCTCTAAGGTCGTGCTTACGTGACTCGACTAGGTCAGTTGGCATGTTTCTTGCGATGTATTCATTAATTAGATCCATCCATGTAGGCGAACTACGTTGTACGCCCATCACGTCGGTTGATCAGTGGAAGGCTCACTTAGTGCCTTCACCGGAACTGATCGCGACAGATCATATCATAAGTCGAGGCAAGATAAGCAAGTGCGTCAGCATGTTAATTCTCCAACGAGGCACCTAGTGGATTACATACTCCTTAAAGTAACTGAGTAGTTCTCGAGCTTTGTTTAGGTAGCGTTTCATTCAACTATCTCTCGCATGAAATTCTTCGTTGATCGAATTGACGTTGAGCTAATTTTTAAAAGGTGGTTCACTCTCATCAATCGCACAAGTCTAAGATTCGCTATAAGGGCCTCAAACTCAGCTTTGTTGTTAGAGGCTCGAAAACTGAACATCAGCATGTACTCGAAACGTAGCTCGCTAGGGCCGATGATAAGTATTCCGACTCCACAACATTTGTCATTAGACGAAATGTCAACATACAATGTCCACTGATCTTGAGCATCGGCCGCCTGCCTATATGAGGTCAGCTCGGTGATGAAGTCAGCTGTGGCTTGAACTTTGAAGGAAGTCTCAGGCTTATGAAAGACCTGCATCAAGGTAAAATTCATCAGAACCGTGATATGGTGGCTTGGAAATATGGTTGTAACCTCCGAGTTGAGGTTACTAAGGTCAGGGCGAGCTTTTCAATACAAGGGTACCCAATCACAGTACCGGTCAACGACTTACTAGTATAATAGAGAAGATTATGACGTCCTTCATCATCCTTAATGAGAGCCGAGCTAACTGATTTCTTTGAGATCGCTAGGTACGTCTTAAGCTGGTCGACGACCTCTTGACACTCTGCAATCCACTCAAACTTCTCTCTTTTCCTCAACACTCTAAGGAAAGGAAGGCATAACTGGAGGGATGTGAATTTCGGAGCGGAAGCAGTAGAATGCGCTCTTGAATTTATTTTGAAAATTTAAAACACAAAAAAATATAAAAGTGGGAAGAATGTTGGATTTGACTTTTGAAGTCTGTTATTCATGGAAACCCAACGAGACAACACCACTTGATCTTCCTCGCTAAGTCTCTCGATCGAGAATTCGGATTGTGGGATCCAACTGCAAGGGATTGAGAGAGTAAGAGAGTTGAGAGATTTTTTTTTTTGCGTTCTTTTAGGGTTTAGTTTACTAATTTATAGAGGGAAAATATTAAGACTATCAGGATATCTTATCATTTCGGATATAAAATATCTCCTCCAAAATCTAGGGAAAATCTCAGTACCATCAGGATATTTTCTTTCGAAAATGTAGAAAATATAGATTTTTTCTATCCATAACACTAGCCCTCACTCTCAAAATACATACTATTAATTTTGAATATATATCCAAAATTAACATATATTTATATAATGTATCAACATACATTATATACATTCCCTTATATAATTTGACATTTCAAACTATTTCATAATTCTTGATCCTCGTTTTACCCCTTGTGAGCTAGCAAGAGGACCTAATGGATCTACATATCAAAAGCTATAATGATGCAAGATTAATCAGTGGAACTCATCTACCGAGTTATTCAACATTCGTTAATTGTGGGTCACTACATTAAAGCCCGCAGCTGCACTCTTCATACTGCATAATATTTTCTTGTTAAGGGATGTACGACCATTAAAGGAAGTCAATTCTTCACGAGCGCTCGTAGCTCTAACTAGGTCAAATTATTGTTTTACCCCTGAGTTATATCTTTCTCCTTAAATACCACTACTCCTCTAATGAACAACCTGGTTATGGTCCGACCAATAAATGGAAGTCCCTGTCGGACCAGTTACAGGGTGGGGCCCCTTGTTCAAGTTCCGGAGTCAGCATGTAACGGAACACTCATTTACTTCCCTAAAGTCGGGAAGGATTGAATTTCATATTGTATAGTTATGCCATTAGCTCCCCACTCAGTCTCGTCCCGAAAACGGCTAGGCTATTGAGTCGGCAACCTGAGCCAATCTCACCTATGCAAATCAAAAGACTATCCCTTATAGGCAGAAGTTCATAACTCGCTCAGGATTAAGATCAAGTTACCTAGTTATCCTATGAGATAAAAATCTATTGACTGACAGTGTTCGAGCCAATGATTTATTATTTCACTGTTGGTCTTATAGAAACTCATTGTATAGGATTCCCTCACTAACATGTCTCTACATGAACGACCTGGATAAAGTAATTGTTTGCTATTACAAAGTAAGATGTATCCATAGTGTTAGCAAGCCGATAAGGTTGTTGGGTGTGTTGCCCTAAACTCGTAGTTTGTAATTATGTAAAAACAAAGTCATCTTTAATAAAGTTATGTTATCTTAATTAATCAAATTATTGTTGAATTTACAACATTGCATTATTGTCCAAATCCAATAAATTAAATATCCAAGGTTATTATCATGTAACCAGGATAGTATATATACTGGGTATATATTTGATATACCCTCGATATACATGTTGATAATGTCTCAGGAATAACCTAAAGAGTCTAAAGTATATGGATAAGGGTGGGTACCTTATCTTGACAACACTGTTCATATGACCAGCTTTGTAAATGTTAAAAATAATGTGCATAATATGTACATTACAACTATAGGTTATACAAGAAATGCTTTAGAATATCATTCTATTTTGCAAATAAATAATTATGTGTTAATTATTTAATATATATTATATATAATAAATTAATTATTAATTAGATTAATAATTATTTAATTATATTAATTAATTAATTATATAATATTTATTAATTATTGTTAATATTAGTATTATTAATATTATAATTAATCTAATTAAAACTCCCATGCAAAATTACAGGGGAGTGAGAAGTTGGTTGTGACGTGGGGTAACTCCCCACGTCATCCTGGGTTAATAATACATAATGGTTCTGTAATGGGACGACTTCTTCTTCCCCTGCATTTCTTCCATCTCTTCATGCTCTCTCAATCCCAATACAGTTTTTTGCTTCCAAATTAATGTTGCCACAAGCAATTTTTTGTTCCTAAAGGATAGCCAGGAAGATTTGTAATGGTATGAACGGATTCACTGCAAAAACTTTGAAGAACGTCTTCAAAAGTAAGTTTTATTTCTCTGTTTTCTATTTGCTGTGTTATGAATTTTTCCTCTTTAAATTCACGAGATCCTTGTTTTCGTTGCGGGATTAACGTCTTATCAAACGTACCCCAACCTTATCCATGTACTATAGACCATTTATGTTATTACTGTAACATTAACCATTTGTTTAGCAAATATATACTGTATGTATATTGTATATCAAATATATACACTATCAATTAAATATATACTATATATCAAATATATACATTGTATATTAAATATATACTATATATCAAAATATATTGTTCCAGTTACATTAAATAACATCGAATCTTAGTTTAATGGAATACGAGCAACGCAAATAAATAATAAATTAACTTTTATTAGTAATATATAAAACATTTACAAATTACAAACTGACGAGCTCAGGGCACTAAACCCAACCTTAAATTGATGCGATCCTCGTTTTCGATATGGAATTAACGTCCTATCAAAGGTATCAACCTTATCCATGTACTATAGACCATTTATGTTATTATTGCAACATTATCGAGTTGTATATCTAATATATATTGTATATATATATTGTATATCAAATGTATAAACTATATATTAAATATATATTGTATATTAAATATATACATTGTATATTAAATATATACTATATATCAACATATATTCCAGTTACATTAAATAACCTTGGATCTTAGTTTAAAGAAATACGAGTAATGCAAATAAATAATAAAATAACTTTTATTAATACTAAATAAAATTTTACAAATTACAAACTCACAAGCTTAGGGCACTAAACCCAACAATCTCCCACTTGTCCTAAAGCGAGTGAGATATACATAAGGATTACAATAAACTAAGGCATACAATATACCCAATGACATCGCCAACTCACCCTAGACAAAATGATACATGTCTCATATAACTAGATTATCTAGGTGACCCTCGGACACATTAGCCGTGAGAGCCTTTGTAAACAGATCAACAATATTGTTCTCTGAAGCATTCTTCATGACAATTACATCTCCTCGTTGCACAATCTCCCTTATCAGGTGATATTTCCTTTCTATGTGTTTTCCTCTTTTGTGACTTAGAGGTTCCTTTTAGTTGGCCACTGTACTATCGCAATATAGTGTAATGGGCAGGAACATGTTTAGAATGACTTCCAAGTCTATCGGGAACTTCTGAAGTCAAACAACTTCTTTAGCAGCTACATTCATAGTAGAGTCCGTAATACACCCTTGCGTAACAATCTGCCACACTACACCTCCTATATTAAGAGTGAACACTGATCCTGACGTAGATTTATGATAATCCTTGACAGTTTGAATCAGAGTCAATGTCCACGTGATGATCAAATCCTTAGCGCAGTACATAAGCATGTAGTCCCTCATTCTCCGAAGATACTTAAGGATTGTTTTGAAAGGAAGTAGCCCTTTCTTGGAATTCTGCATCGTATATCTTACTAGGGTAACCTACAATCATATGTCTATGTGTGATTACAATCCTAGAGAATAATTATCAACTCACATGCATTATGGGTCAGAGGGCCTATGTCTAGGACCATATTTTATGTGCTTATGTCTAAGTCACATCTCATATTGGTTTCATAGTATTTTACCTAACTCACCCTTCTCAGGGTTGAGCTTTAGTGTATAAATCAAGTTCCCACTGGCCAAATGGACAAGAGACGTAAAGAGAAGTTTTTAGAAACCCACCCAAAAAAGTTCCAGGCGAAATTCTGGACAAATCCTTAGTGTGTTGAAAATCAAATCATTTTGACTAGGACATTCCACAAAGAGGTCGATAACTAATTTAGAACATTTTTAAAGGAAAGAAAATGCACGAAAACATAAAGGAAGTATTTTCATTGAATTAAAACGAATAAACGAGTCGTACAATGAGTTATAGCTTGACCCTCTTCTCTCTCGAGTGTGAGGGGAGTGTAAACTTGCTAAAGAACTTAATAATAACAAAATAAATGAAGAACAAATGATAGAACTTGAATTAAAAGCAATAAAGTACGAAAATAGGAGAAATTAACGACTAAAACTTGAAACTAAAACTAAGAACGAGTTCTACAATGAAGGGATAATGTAAATGAAGCTGAAAACGAGCATGGAAGGGATGAATTTCTGCTGGAGGGATGGCTTCCTTATATAGCACCTTGGGTTGGTTGAACTCCCCACCATTTTAGGTGGAAATGGGTTGAGATTCACCTAACAAACCCTCTTGGACTTGGACTCACGGTTTTGAGTTGGTTTAAATATGTGAGAAATGTCCTTCTTGCCCTTCATTAATCAAAACGTGCGTTTTGCCCATGTTGACTTCCAAAATTGTGCCAGGCGCAATTCTGTAAAGACAAAAAACTGTTATTTTCTTCCAACTTTGATCACATTTTTCTCATATTTTTCCTAAAGTCCCATAGTTTTACTTTTATGCATAAATGTTCTATGCATGTTATACTTTAAGAATGTGTGGTCTTTTTTGGCAAATAATAATGGAAAAATGGTAAAAAAAACGTGGTCAAACCGACCTACCGACTCATGTTTTTGTAGTAGAAAGTCAACCCTAACAATAGACTTCAACATGGCAATAGGGGAGAAAGTTTCTTCATAATCAACTCCATCCTGCTGGGTAAAACCATTTCCCACGAGTCTAACCATAAGGGTTTGAACCTTTCCAGTTACATCTCTTTTCCGCTTATAGATCCATTTACAACCTACAACTTTTACCCCATCAGGATGATCTACAAGCTCCCAGACGAGGTTGAAGTACATGGACTCCATTTCCTGATCCATAGCTTTCATTCATTAATCTTTGTCAACATGTTTCATTGATTGTTTATAAGACAACAGGTCCTCAACGCCATCATCAGTTCTGACGACTTGGGATTTTGTTAATCCCATGTAACGGTCAGGATGTGATACGTGACAACCCAAGCGTATTGGACTACTCAAGCCACAAGCCACTTGAATCCAATCGTATAGATGGTTTCAACCCGAAAGGCTAAGAGTTAGATGGATTACCTTTGCAGTCGATTACCTTGAGCAGACAGAATACTCACTCTA
>NW_019104618.1:386474-402216 GCF_001995035.1 Momordica charantia
TTTATTTAAATTATTACCGGGGGAGTTGGTTATCTCGTGTTTAGAGTTAAGACTAGATAGGTGGATTATTTAGCATTACCTAGGATGGTATATAACGTCTTGGGACGTTACAGTCCCAGAGGTATAACCTTTGTGGAAGTTTTGTTGGAGGTGACAACATTTGTCTCCTCTTTAGGTCCCTTGTTTTTCATGAGGGACTCGTAAGTCTGGAGCTCGTTGAGGAACGTGGTCAGGTTGTATTCCAGTTTATTCATTAGAGCGTTGCTGCGAAACTGTAGAAAGCTCTTCGGGAGAGACTTCCTAATAAAACTAACTTCGCTAGACTCATTGATGACAACGTCATTCATCTCCGCCACGCTAAAGTGGACCATCATATCAAGATTATGTTCCCGAACAGATGTTCCATTATTCATTCGTGAGTTGAAGATGAATTTGAGAGCTTCATGCATGACTTGCGAGGAAGGTTTTCCAAACATGTCACGCAAAGAATTCATGATCTCGTGTGCAGTGATCATGGTCTCATGCTTCATAGCCAAAACTTTAGATATGCTGACCAAGATGTTGACTCGGGTCTTTGAGTTGGCCTTTGTCCACCTTTCATATGCGTCATGAACAACTTTAATGGTGTCATATCCAGGGGCCTCCAGACAGGCCTCCATTAAGACAAAGTGGAGATCACCTACTACGAGTATGGCTTTAAGGTTTGTTTTCCACACGGGAAAGTTATCCCCAGTCAGTTTATCATCGGCGATAAGTGAAATGAAAAATGTAGACAAAATTGTTGAAAACAAATAAAATGTTTACATTAGAACTTTACAAAAACTCTTTAAACCAATAAAGTTTAGCAAATTAATAAATAATCAACCCTAAAAATTAAATAATTTGCAATGATACTTCAGTGATTTAGAACAACCGCCACTGAAGGGTAGTCAGTTATTCCTTCACTGAATTGAGACTATCTCAACCAAGCAATATACTATGATAACTCTTACCCGATATAATGATTAGCTACAATTTCATTTTGTCCATAAATCATTAACTAACTTAATAATTTATTGTAAGTGTACTCCTTTAATTCTAGACCAAAAAACTCTACCCCGACACGCCCACCAAAGGGTAGGACAATACCATCGCAAAAACTTTAGAACCCTATCCATTCATGAAGTTTACCATAGCATTGACGCATGAAAACACCTTCCAAAGGGAGGATGCTCACAGGGCACCACGAGGCCGAGCATGAAACCCTTGCTTTGCAAACTAATGAAGGAGACCGTAGGAAGTGTTGTCACACGACCTTCTCCCGCTTACTTTAAATACTTTCTCCATTCACCTTGATATTGACCTATGCAAACACCTTCCGAAGGGAGGATGCTCCTAAGGCACCACGAGGCCAATCATGAATCTCACGGTATGAACTTCACGGAAAGCGTGACTGAAAAAAGTATATATTATACATACCTCGTATATGAAACATATTGGTATGTTATATACATACAGTAATCCACTCACTAAGTATTTCATAACTTAGGGTTTATTATTTAAAGAAAAAAAAAACGGCTACAACATTTTTTCTTAAAGAAAATAATTTGCCCAATACAACTTGTTTATATTGGATAGTTTTACACTATTGTTTTTAGTTTATGAAAATATTTAATAAACTAAAACATTATTGCATGCTTTATAAAAATTTGACTAATTCAAACCCTAGGTTGATTCCGAGGTAGAGGTGTTCCCAAAGCCGTCAGCTTAAATACCTCAACCTAGACAGAATTTTGCTAAAACGTGGTTCCCTTATAGGTAATATTTTATAATTAAATTTTTTTATTTTTAAGAAAAAAACTCTAATTTTATTAGGGAAAAAAATGTAAAGTTTAATTAATTAATTTTAAAACCCTTCTTAAACAAATTAACTAACCACAAACATGCAATACTATGCTGTTAACATACATAAAACAATTACACATATAATTAAACTTATAGTCATTCATCAAATGACATTCATAATTATAACAATTATATTTACTATAGAAATGTCATGCTCAATCCAACTCATTTTTCCATTAATTAACATAACAATTATATCAATTAGAAGAAAAAAATACATCATGCTTCATATAATAAAACACTTATATTAATACAATGCATGATCATGCTTTAACCTACGGTGGATTTTTAATCTAAATGGCATACTTTATGTATCATACATTTTATTAAACATACATTCTTAACGCATAATAATTAAAAAACAAAATTAGACCAAACCTGAAACAGCTCGAACACATGAACTGACGCCTCAGAATCACTAGGGAAATCACCGCGGTGTTGCTGCACCATACTCCAGTACACACGACACCATGGCATTACAGCACATAATCGTAGTGCCATGCCATTGCCGTCGCATAACTTCGTCGTCTTTTTTGCTATTTTCTCGAAAAAACGTCTAATCCATCACCCTGAACACCTTTCGATCGACTCTAACTTACAAACTCGATACATAAACGAACGGCCAAAAAACCGGTCCTTACATGATCAAAATAGAGCAAAATTGCAATTCTAAACACCAAAACTAAAAAACGCCTAATTTGCAAACCCACGCTCATGATGCAGTGAAAAATCCACTAAAATCTGTGTAAATTTCATCAAAAAATTTAGAACGAAAAATCGTGATCTGATACCAATTGAAGGGATATGAATCCCGGATCGGAAGTAGTAGAATGAGTTCTTCAATTTCTCTTGAAATTTAAAACAAATATTTACAAATATAAAACAGGGAATAATGTTAGATTTTAATTTTGAAGAATCTCATTCATGTAAACCCAATAAGACAACACCACTTGATCTTCCTCACTAAGTCTCTCAATCTGAATCAGGATTTTGGGATCCAATTGCAAGGGATTGAGAGAGTAAGAGAGTTTAGAGGTTTTTTTTTTTAGGGTTCTTTTAAGGCTTAGCTTATGTTATATTTATAGAGGGAAAATCCTAACACCATCAGGATATCTTACCCTTTCAGATATAGGATATATGTTCCCGAATCTAAGGGAAATCTAAATACCATTATGATATCTTATTCTTTTTAATTGCTAAAGGGAAATCAAAATGTAGAAAATAGAGATTTTTTCCATCCATTAGGTTAGCCCCCACTCTCAAAATACATAGTATTAATTTTGAATCTTTATCCAAAATTAACACATATTTATATAATGTATCAATATACATTATATACATTCCTTTATATAATTTGAACGTTTCAAATTATTTCTTAATTCTTGATTCTCGTTTTACCCATTGTGAGCTAGCAAGGAGACCTAATGGACCTACAAATCCAAATCTTTAACGATGAGAGATTAATCAGTTAAACTCATTAACCGAGTTAATCAACATTCATTAATTACAGGTCACTCTAATAATACCTGCAATTACAATTTTTTCACTGCATAATATTTCCGTGTCCTAGGATGTAGGACCATTAACGGCAAGTCAATGATTCACAAGTGCTCGTAACTCTAGCAGGGTCAAATTACCATTTTACCCCTTAGTTACATCTTGCTCCTTAAATACCATTGCACCTCTAATGAACAACCCGGGTATGGTCCGACTAATAACAGAAAGCCCTCTCCGGCCAGTGAGAGGGTTGGGCCTCTTGTTCAAGTCCTAGAGTCAACATGTAAGGGAACACTCATATACTTCCTTATAGTCGATGACGAGTGAATTTCATCTAGTCCCCAAAATGGTATGATTATTGAGTCGGTAACCCGGGCCACTCTCACCCATACAAATCAAAAGACGATTCCTTATATGCAAGAGCCCGTAACTTGCTCAGGATTAAGATCGAGTTACCTGGTCATCTTATGAGATAACAATCTATTGACTAACGGTGTTAAAGCCAATGATTAATTATTTCGCAGTTTGGTCTTATACAAACCCACTGTATAGGATACCCTGACTCGCATGTCTCTATATGAATGACCTGAATAAAGTCATTTGTGATTATTACAGAGCGGGTTGTATCCATAGTGTTACCATGATAAAGTACCCAACTTTATCCATGTACTATAAACTAATTAGGTTATTAATGAAACATTATCCACTTGTATATAAAATACATATTGTTTATCAAATATATACACTGTATATATTAAATATATACTATATATCTAATATATATAATTCCATTTACATTAAATAACCTTGGATCTTAGTTTATTGAAATACGAGTAATGTAAATAAATAAAAAAATAACTTTTATTAATAATAAATAAAATGTTTACAAATTACAGACTTATGAGCTCAAGGCACTAAACCGAACAACTTGTCGGTTGACCTTGAGACAAATTGATCCAACACGCGGCTATGTAATCGTTGAGGCGCTAAAGTTTCTTCGGATTCCTTGACGATTCCATTTCGAGCACAACTCGGATTTTATCTGGATTGGCTTCAATTCCATGCTGGTTAGCCATGAAGTCGACGAACTTGCTGAGGCGACACTGAAGTCATGTTTCTCTGGTTAAGCTTCATTTGTTATTGGCGCATAACTTCAAAGGCTTCGGTCAAGTCGAGTATGTACGTGCTGCACTGCTTGCTCTTAACTAACAATCTTGTTGACGTAGACCTCCATGTTCTGTCCGATCTGTTTGGCGATCATCATGTTCACCATGCGCCTTATGTTGCTTAGGGGTTGTTGAGACCAAAGGGCATTGCCTTGTAGCAGTAAAGTCATTGCTTGGTCACGAATAAGCCGTATTCTTTATAAGGGACATGCATATTGATTTGATTGTACCCTGAGTAGGAGTCCATGAACGTTCATGTCTGGTAGTGGCATCGAAGAGTTGACCTATCCAAGGAAGAGTAATGCTATCTTTCGGACAAGCATTGTTCAGGCTTGTGAAATTAATGTAGACGCAACATTAGAGTGTCAGATGAGGGTGTGAACTTCTTTTATAAAATCGGTTCGTAAGAGCTTGTCAACTTCCTTTCTGATTACAATGCCATGCTCAGTGTCGACAGGTCGACTCTTCTGCTTTATAAGTCGAAAAGAGGGATATACATTAAGCATATGCACCATGATGTTCGAGTCGATAATCGACATGTCTTCATTCGACTAGGTGAACACGTCGGCATTAGCTTGTAAGAAGTCTAATGAGTTCTTTCCTCAAAACGGCCCCCAACTTAGTGTCGATGCTGACCTGCTTATCGGGGCTCAGGAAGGGCACAAGTTCTAGCCCTTCACTAGGGCTTCCTCAACTCGATTCCTCTTGGGTTGGGCCACCTTGGTGATTGCTGCACATGTGGTCGACCCCTTCAATGTTGCGTAGTACCATTCTCTCGACGTCATCTATTCACCTCGAATGGTGGTGATGCCTATAACGGTTGGATACTTTGTCATTTGATGATAGGCAGAAGGAATCAACTTCAACTGATGTATCAAAGGGCAGTCGAGGATTGCATTATATGTTGCGATCTGATCGATCACGACAAACTTTGTGACGATATTGACCTCATGCTCATTTTCGCCGAGGGTGATTGGGTGTGAAATACATCCCTCACCCGCTACCGATTCTCCAGTAAACCTAATCAGTGTGTTGGGCTTGGCTTACGATGTTTCCGCTCCCATCTGAGGGAATAATAGGTCGACAAGGCAAGGATATTCGTTGACGCTCCATCGACCAGGACGTCTGACCTTTACGTGGTCAATTAGGGGAACAATGACCAGAGCGTCATTACGAGGCATATGAACTCCTCCGGTGTCCTGCTCATCAAATAGGATGGGCAAGGTCGGGTTTTCCAAATATGAGGAGCACAACTCATGCATGGTTTTACGGATAAGGGTCTTCCTTTCCTAACCCAATCGATCTCCACTCGGTCCTCCAGTGATGGTGTTGATCACTGGGGGTCGGTCACCGGTGCGCCTAGGTGGCATAAAAAACCTTTTTTTATGGTCTTCCCTATTTTATTTGTCTGATTTGCCCGATCTCGCGAGCCTAGTTTTATCTTATTTAGGTTAGCTTTACTAATTAAGTTTTCAATATGATCTTTCAGAGTATAGTAGGTCGAGGTGTCGTGGCCATGATCCTTGTGGAATCGAGAATACTTACTTTTATCTTTTTTTGTACGCTGTTCGGTGAATCTTACCAATGGACGAAGGTAGGTTCTCAAAGTCTTCTTCCTCTACTGCCACCAAAATTTCAGCAATAGGAACATTGGTCATTGTGTATTTGTTGAACCATGAACCATGCCTAGATTCCTAGCTGTGATCATCACGTTGGTCAGAGGATTTATCATCGGATGGCTGACTCGAGCTATAGTTGTTATCTTGGTGGTTTGAGGTGTTCAAGATTTGTTTTCATCTATGCCTAGATTGCTGCACTTCCATCCATTAACCTTCCAAAGCTACAAGGCATCAATATATCGTCGTGCTCAGATGAGTAGTTCATTTAGCGATGTCCCAGTCTTACTTTCGGGTTCGATCACCATATTCTTATCATTCAATCCAACGGTGAAGTATATGATGGCCATATCATTAGTGTAGTTGACTACTTTAACAAGCTCGTCCATGAATCGAGAAATGTAATCGATCAGGGACTCGATCCTGATGTTTAAAATTGTCAAGGCGAGATGGAGGGAGCTTCATCAATTGCCGAGCAGAGGATTGATTAATGACCATTTTGCACAGCTGCCAGTAGCTTTCTAAAGGGATGTGATTCCTAAAGCGGAAGCGGATCTTCATTGCTGATTTTCGGGATACAAAATTGAATTTCAAAGAAGGAAAATACAAGGGAAACCAAATACCTTTGAAGAACTTTTCTTCTACTGTTTCCCACGAACACCACCACTACGTCTTCCTCGCTATCCTCTTGGGTCTCGGGATCGTGCTTGTGGTAGCACCTTGATCGAAGAGAGGGAGAGATTGAAAGAATTTATTTATTGAGAGAGCATCACCTTGGGAGATCTGATTTGTTCTGTTTTGCAGAACCTTTTTGCAAATTTTCCCCAGAAAAACCAGTGACGTGGGGAGTTAACCCACGTCACTTAACTCCCCACTCCCATACAATAATGCAGGGGAGTTAATAATTAATATTAATTAATATATCAAATTAATAATTAATTAATTAAATGTAATATTAAATAATTATTAATCAAATTAATAAATAATTAATATTATTAATTTACTAATTAAATGTAATATTAAATAATTACCAATTAATTATTTAACATTTAATTAAATATCTCATATTTAATTAAAAACCATATTCTCTCCTGTATAACTTATAAATTTAATGTACATCTTATGTGCATTAATTTTTAACCTATAGTTTTAATATGAATCATACTCATATTAATTTTATTTGAATCTTATTCAAATAATTTCTCTCATAATATATAGTTTTAATTTAGAATTAACTATATATTATAATGTATCAATATACATATAATCCCTTATGAAATTTGAACAGTTCAAATTCTTCCAAAAACTTGATCCTCGTTTTACCCGTTATGAGTCAGCAAGGGGACCTAATGGACCTACAGATCAGAAGCTCCAACGATACGAGATTAATCGGTCAAAATCATTGACCGAGTTAATCTAGATTCGTTAACTACGGGT
This sequence comes from Momordica charantia, assembly GCF_001995035.1. Next base: position 394,075 of record NW_019104618.1, read on the forward strand.
CATTCCACTAAAGACCCGCAGTTGCACTCTTCTCACTACAGAATGTTTTCGTGTCCATGGATATACGACCATTAATGACGAGTCAATCCTTCACGAGTGTTCGTAACTCAAGTTGGGTCAAATTACCGTTTTACCCCTAAGTTACATCTTACTCCTTAAACACCACTGCTCCTCTAATGAACAACCCGGTTATGGTCCAACGAATAACCAGAAGTCTCTCTCGGCCAATGAGAGGGTGGGGCCCCTTGTTCAAGTCCCGGAGTCAGCATTTAAAGGAACACTCATCTACTCCCCTAAAGTCGGGGAGGAGTGAATTCCATCTTGTGAAGTTATGTTCCCAGCTCCCCACTCGGTCTTGTCCCCAAAATGGTAGGAATGTTGAGTCGGCGACTCGAGCCACTCTCACCCATACAGATCAAAGGACGAGCCCTCACGGGCAGGAGTCCATAACTCACTCAGGATCGAGAATCAGTTGCTTGGTCATCCTAAGAAATAACAACTTATTAGTTAACGGTGTCACATCTAAAGATTGCATATTTTGTGGTCCGGTCTTATACAAACTCATTGTATAGAATACCCCCACTCTCATGTCTCCACACAAACGACCTGGATCGAGTCATCTGTAACCTTTACAGAGTGGGCCGTATCCATAGTGTTGTCAAGATAAGGTACCTAACCTCATCCATATACTATAGACCCTTTAGGTTATTCACGGGACATTCTCCATTCATATATCAGAGTGGGCCGTATCCATAGTCTGGTCTTCTTTGACGAAGCCCGAGGTAGTGAATCTTGGCATTGTTATCTCAGAGCCAGTAATTATACTCATTGTATAAGGGACTGCCACGTGGTCAGTGAGAAATCACCTACAATAGTGCTTATGGTCATTAACACTAGAATAGTGTTACATTGTTGAGATGCCCTACACTGGGTTGAGGTAAATGAGGGTGAGTTATGTGGCAAGTTAAATAAGTGTACGTCGATCTTCCTCCCAAAGAAAAATAATTGTACTTTAATTGTCCTTCCAAAAGAAATTAAGAGTTGAAAATTTTCACGCATTCTCTTAGTCTCTTGTTGGAACTTACACTGCTATAAATTCACTATTTTTTCACATATAAAAAATGTCAACGATCTCATAATCGACGTATTTTAACCGCCAAATATTCTGGTGTCAACGTTTCCCTAAACGTCAACTGACGGTAAAAAACGTCAACTTATAGGCTTCCTTGACACGTTTTGACGGTAAACGACGTTAATATTTACGTATTTGATTTGTCAACTTTAATAGAAAAAAACGTCAACTATATAGTGTTTTTCAATGTTTAATTGCTGTCAATGTATATAATAATTGACGGTTTTACACCGTCAATTAACGTTACCATTCGTCAACTATTCGTGCTTTGTTGACATTTTATATTCGTCAAGTTAAACTTTTGTTGACTATTTTTAGTTGTCAAATTTAACTATAATTACCATTAAATAAGTTATTATTGAAATTTTTTTAACCGTCAACATGGCATTATTATTGACGTTTTTTAGCCGTCAACTATTATTGACCTTTTTAGCCGTCAAGGATATACATTTTATTGACGTTGGTTAGCCATCAACTATATTGTAAATAAAAAATATAAAAATCCTTCAATCCTATTATTTACCCATGTGCAACCCTACATATACATAAAATTAATTAGGACTCTAAAACCTGCATTTACAAAACTATCTAACAACCTTATGACCTAACTAGCTAGAAATCTTCAAAATATATATTTAAGTTAAAAACTAGCCAACATATCCAACTACACATTTCCACAAAACTAACAAGCAGTCTTCTTAAATGACACTTTACACGAAACTAAATACAACTCTTAAACCTGCATTTACACGATTAGATAGCAAGTAATCCTCATTATGCATTTACACACAACTAGCTAACAATCTCCATAAAGTAGCCACCTATTGGGTGTGTTGTCTTAAACTCAAAGTTTGTAATTATGTAAATACAAATTTATATTTAATAAAGTTTTGTTTTTCTTATTAAACGAATTGGTGGTTGAACTTACATCATTGCATTGTCCAAATCCAATAAACTAAACATCCAAAGTTATTATCATGTAACTGGGACAGGATATGCACTGGGTATATATATTTGATATCCCCTAAATATACATGTGGATAATATCCTGGGAATAATCTAAAGGGTATATAGTATATGGATAGGATTGGATACCTTATTCGAGCAACACTATGGATACGGCCCGCTTTGTAAATGTTACAGACGACACGATCCAGGTTCTTCGTGTGGAGACATGCGAGTGAGGTATCCTATACAATGAGTTTGTATAAGATTAGACCATGAAATAGTTAATCTTTAGATGTAACACCGTTGACTAACAGATTACTATTTCATAAATTGACAAGGCAACTCAATCTCAATTCTGAGTGAGTTATGGACTCATTCCCGTGAAGGCTCGTATTTTAATTCGTATAGGAAAGAGTGGCCCAAGTCACTTAAGCACTAACTCCAGGACTTAAACAAAAGGCCAGACCCTCTCTATGGTGTGAGACGAACTTCTCATTATTGGTCGGGTCATAACTGGGTTGTTCATTAGAGGATCAGTTGAACTTAAGGTACAAGATGTAACAAAGGGGTAAAACCGTAATTTGACTTGTCTATGGTTATGAACACTCGTGAAGGATTGACTTGTCATTATGGTAGATATCCGTGGACACAGAAATATTCTATAATAAGAATAGTGTATCTACGAGTTTTAATGGAGTAACCCGCGTTAACATATGTTGATTAACTTGTGAGAATGCTAGTACGAGAGGCGATCAACTGATCAAGCAGTTCGTCCGAACATTGAAGGAAAACGCCATTGACAAGTATACTAATCTCGAACATGAAACGACTGAGAGTTGGGAACAACTTGAAAGATAGTTCCTGAATCGCTTCGACTATACGAGGAGACCCGTCACCATGATAGAGCTCACTAGTTGCAAGCAAAGAGAAGGTGAACTGGTTGTCGAATATATCAATCGGTTGAGAGCTCTAAGTCTTTACTGCAAGTATAAACTTACGGAAGTCTTGCTATAGAAATTTGCACCTAAGGCATCCACTGGGGACTTGTTTACATCCTTCAAGGGATCAAACTTCGCACATTCGAGGAACTAGCAACTCGCGTTCATGACATGGAGGTAAGTATTGCTAGTAGAGGTAATAAAAAGCCTATAGTCTCATATGTGAATAAAGAGAATAAGGAAGTGAAGAGCATTGAGAAGATTTCCAAGGGTCCTACAAAGGAATCTATGGTAATTAACACGACCCCTCTAAAATTTTCCTCGGAAGGAAAAGAAAAATAAAAGAGGATAGAAGAGCGACAATATGGAAACATAAGACATCGCCTTTCTCTATAATAGAGACAAGAAAATGTTTATCCTTTTTCAGATTCTGATATTGCAGGCATTTTAGAACAACTATTGGAAAAGGGACTCATAGAACTCTCTGAATGCAAACGACTGGAACAGATGGGGAAAAAAAATGACCCCAATTACTATGTGTATCATTGAGTCGTTAGTCATCCAATAGAAAAATACTTCGTTTTGAAATAACAAATTTTAAAGCTGACTTGAGAAAAGAAGATCAAGCTGGATCTTGATGAGGTGGCACAAACAAATCCTGCTGTAATAATACCAAGTGATGACGGCCAGTCGTCAACAATCTCATTTCATGACCAAGCAGTGGTTTGGATCTAATTTGGGACCCTCGAACCTATAGCCATTTTGTCCCTACATGTGACTCGTAGGAAGAACTCCCAAGAAAAAGACGAACTCATAGAGAACGAAGAAGGAGAACGGACTCTTGTAACTGGTCAGAATAAGCGAAAACAAAATTTCGTTGAGAATGCGTCTCACCTATTTTAAGACCATAAAAGAAGAAGCAGAACACATAATAAAAAAAGAAAATAAAAGACTGAGGAAACCTAAACTGATTTTGGAAGAGAACGAATATATTTATCTATGTTGACAAATTATAACTTTAAAAGATTTATTTTTAGTGAGCTTCCTTAATGATAATCGTGAGGAACTCTCTGAAACAATCACCAGTCACACTGGCATTGTGACTGACAATGACAACGCTTCTACAAGTTCACCAGAAGCGATGACAAAGCTGGAAGAACTGTCATCTTTCAACATAAGTGATATGTTGTCGCTTCCTCCAGAGGTAAAAAATGCTTTTATTGAGGCATTGAATGTTCATGATATTGCTAACATTTCAGTTCCTAAAGCAAACACATGCACTTCTTGTTATATGTCGATAGGCTTCTTTGACGATGATTTGTTGTTTGAGTCAAAACACCAAAACAGACCGTTGTTTGTTTCATGATATATTCGAGAACAAAAGGTCAGACGAATTCTTATTGATGATGGTTGAACTATCAATATAATGCCCAATTCAACCATGAAAAATTAGACATTTCGATGAATGAGGTATCAAATAGTAAACTGGTGATTCACGGCTTCAATCAAGGTGGTCAGCGAGCTATTATTAGGGCGTTATTGGATTCAGGAAAACAGAGTAATAACCTCCACACTGCATCAATTGAAGAGATATGAATCCCGGAACGGAAGCAATAGAACACGTTCTTGAATTTATTTTGAAATTTTAAAACACAAAAAAATATAAAACAGGGAAGAATGTTGGATTTCACCTTTGAAAACTCTTCTTCGTGTAAACCCTATGAGACAACACCACTTGATCTTCCTTACTAAATCTTTCGGACGACAATCTGGATTGTGGGATCCAATTGTAAGGGATTGAGAGAGTAAGAGAGTTGAGAGATTATTTTAGCATTCTTTTAGGGTTTAGCTTACTGTTATATTTGTAAAGGGAAAATCTTAAGACCATCAAGATATCTTATACTTTTGGATATTGGATATATTTTCCTGAATCTAGGGGAAAGCCAAGGAGCATTAAGATATCTTATTCTAAAATATTAATTTTTTCCTCATAATTCATAGTATTAATTTTGAATCTTTATCGAAAATTAACATATATTTAATTAATGTATAAATATAGATTGTATACATTCCCTTATATAATTTTAAGATTTCAAATTATTTCATAATTCTTGATCCTCGTTTTACCCTTTGTGAGCTAGCAAGGAGACCTAATAGACCTACAGATCAGAAGCTTTAACGATGCGAGATTAATCAGTCAAACTCATTAACCGAGTTAATCGACATTCGTTAACTGTAGATCACTCCACTAAAGACCCACATCTGCACTCTTCTCACTGCATAATATTTTCGTGTCCAAGGATGTACGACTATTAACGGTAAGCCAATCCTTCACGACTGCTCGTAACTCTAACTGGGTCAAATTACCGTTTTACCCTTGCATTATATCTTGCTCCTTAAATACCACTGCTCCTCTACTGAACAACACAATTGTGGTCCGACCGAGAACCAGAAGTTACTCTTCGCCAGTGAGAGGGTGAGGCCCCTTGTTCAAGTTTTGGAGTCAGCATGTAAGGGAACACTAATCTACTTCCATAAAGTCGGAAAAAAGTGAATATCATCTTGCGTAGTTATGTTCCCAACTCCCGACTCGGTCTCGTTCACAAAATGGTAGGATTATTGAGTCGGCAACCTGTGCCACTCTCACCCATGCAAATCAAAGGACTATCCCTTATAGGCATGAGTCCATAACTCGCTCAGGATTAAGATTGAGTTACCTAGTCCTCCTATGAGATAACAGTCTATTGACTAGCAGTGTTAGAGCCAAGGATTAATTATTTCGCGGTCCAGTCTTATACAAACACATATTATAGGATACCCCCACTCGCATGTCTCTACATGAACGACCTGGATAAAATTGTTTGTAACTATTATAAAGCGGGTCATATTCCTAGTGTTACCAGGATAAGGTACCCAACCTTATCCATGTACTATAGACTATTTAGGTTATTGTTGTTAATCGAATATACACTGTATATATACTGTATATCAAATATATACACTGTATATTAAATATATATTGTATATCAATTACATATTGTTCCAGTTACATTATATAACATTGGATCTTTGTTAATTGGAATACAAGTTACAAACTTACGAGCTCGTAGCACTAAACCCAAAATGTTTCAAATTTTATCATGACAACATCAAGAAAGTTGAAGCTGATACGAATCCGTTCTCGAAGCCCGAGTCTGATTTTGCATATGCGAAATTGTATATGAAGACTGAGGCTATAAGAGAAACTATACCAACATAAATCCCTTTGATCAAGAGTTGTGATTAACCAAAGTGGGAACATCATGAAGATTCATCAAAATGATTAATCAAAGAAGTAAATACTTTCGATGTCCAAAAAAATGAAACATCTACTAGTGCCACAAAGTTATGGGCTTCGAATGTTGAGAAAGCGCCAAGTGCTCCTATCCTTCGCTGTGTCCCTTTATCATGAAAGAAGATGAGTGAGTCACCATTTACGGAATGCTCGGGAGATCTAAAGGTCAGTGATGTAGAGAGCTTAAAATAGAACTTCAGCACACCTCTTACAAAGATAACAAAGAACGAGGCTAAAAAGTTTCAGGACGGCCATTTGAAGATGGTATTACTTGAGAAATGAACGAATGATGGATTAGACCTAAAAGCATAAAAGCTTCTGGCAAAAGCAGGCTATGATTTTACAACTCACACTGAGTTTAAAAGACTAAGGATATTTGACGAAAGACCTGAACTTTCTTCAACACAAAAGAAGTTGCAAAAGAAGGGTTACGCCATACCCACCTCAAGAGCAGGGCTTGGGTATAAATGACCAGAACCATTCCGCATGACCATAAAGGGGAAAGCAAAGGTCATAGACACGAACCATATTACGATAGATGAAGTTGACGACCTTGAAGAAAATTAAGAAAGTGCGAACCAAAGGTCTTCTGCCTTAGATCGAACTACACCGCCAGTTGCATGCTCTTTGATCTTCGAAAAACTAAGTGCGGGTACTGTAGAAGAATAACCTTCATATCCAGCTCTACACGTACTTTGGCTTTTCAAAGGTTATGTACGACTATAAAAGAATAAGAAAGTTCACGTGTAGCTATTCCCTCTACACGACCTTCAATTTTTCGAAAACTAAGCTTTACACCAGTGAAAAATAAGAACCAACATTCTGCGTGAGTTCTTGTGACATAAAGGGACATGAGAGACTTCATAAAAGAGGCAACCGACTGAAACGAAAGGTGATAAAGAGATTTGTAGTAGTGTTCTCTCCAAAATGAAAAGAATGACTCGTATTTTTGTAACTACATAGGGCTCCTTGACGTTGAAGCCACATACTATCATCCTCACTAAACCGGCGGATGAGGGTGAAGAATGCAAGGAAGATAAGGCCACATGTTGCCATGTCACAATTGTAGAGGCGTCAGACACTGAAACATCTGAAGAAGATGTCGATCAAGCCCCATAATCATTAGAAAGTGGCAACCAGCCAACAGAAGATCTTCGTCCAACTTTCATAAGTGCGTCACTTACTCGTGATAGAGGAGGTGAATATGTGAACATACTCACCACATAGAGAGATGACTTTGCTTGGTCATATAGAGAGATGTCGGGACTTGCTCTTAAAGTAGCAGTCCATCACATTGGGATTAAATAACGATATTGATTAGTTAAACAAGCCCAGCGACGATTTCGGTTGTAACTTATACCTCAAATTGAAGTTGAAGTCAACAAATTGATAGAGGTAGGCTTTATCCACGAAGTGAAATATCCAACATGGATAGCTAACATTTTTCTCGTTAGAAAAAGGACGGTCAATTTCGTGTATTTGTTTACTTTTGTGAATTAAATAATGCAAGTCCCAAGGATGATTTTCCATTACCCATCACTGAAATCATGGTTAATTATATTATAAGACATGAATCCCTATCTTTCATGGATGGATTGTCGGGGTACAACCAAATTCAAATGGTACTCGAGGATAAAGAAATGACATCATTTCAAACTCAGTATTGACACTGATCCTAGTCCACAACCTCCGACTTCATGAAGGGGAGGTTTCTTCTTTGCTATTTTTTGTGTTTTCTTCTTTTTGTTAATGACGTAGTTTGCATATTCTAGCATTACTACGCATGTTTT
>NW_019104618.1:406510-421372 GCF_001995035.1 Momordica charantia
CAGACAGCAGCATTTTTGGGTGTGTTTTTCTTCATTCCGGCGATATTGGACCCTTACCCACACCTATCCGAACTAGATCTAAGCTACCCACACATAAGCGAAGTCGTTTTGTAGTAACAGATAGCAAGACGAAATCGTTGGAAGTTGTTTCGACACGTTTCTCTACTGCAAAACGTGGACAGCCGCAGTTTCGTGGTGTTTGGCACTTACCCACACCCGTTTGAAACCCGATCTACGTTACCCACCCTTGCTCGAGTTAGATATGAGTTACCCACACTCAAACGAAATCGTTTTTGTGGTAACGGACCCTTCGAACCCTCCTTATAACTGATTTTTATGACTGAAACTGTCTTCTTGACATGCTGTTTTTTTTTTATTTGAATGCCTAGGTGTCGACTCAACCGAAGAATTAGGAACATTGAGAGTGTGTAAGTAGTTCTTACTTGAGGGGATTGTTTGTTGTATGCTGCTATGAACTAGTTGCTTGTTGAGTGCCTACAAGTGTCGGTTGCATGATTGTTTGAGATCGATGTCACCTTATAAATGTTGTTGATGATATAATTGTTAGGTAACATTTGGAAATACATGTAGTTGTATGATATGTTGTATCGTGAACTGTAGACATGTTGGATGTAACAATGGTGACTATGTTGTTGATGTTATGTTGTGGTTGGGCTGAATGTGAAAGTTATGCTAACTGTTTTGGCTCTATGATTAGTTGTGTTTGGAGCATGTTGGCATTGTCATGCAACTTGTATTCAAATATGAATTATTGCGAACTTGTTTGATGGGATATTTGTTGGCTTCATTTTCTAAATTCAAAGCATTCTGAATGTAAATAGAAATGTATTCTTGTGATTCTTGATGACCATGCCTTAATGGTAGTTGTATATATTCGTGTAAAGCATGCTGCTTTTTGGTGAGATCATTTAAGCATGGGTCGTGGCTTAGAAGCATGTAGGATTATGGTAAGAGTTCCGGGACGTAATGAAGTGAATGGAAGACTAACAAGGCCAGAGGGCTGACACATCACTAGTTGGGTATCGAGGCTCCAGGTGCAAAATTCGGGGATCGATACGCCAACTTGGTAGAGATGAGTGTCGAGATTCCGTGTACAAAGGTCGGGGGTCGGCACGGTGATTCTAATTGTTGAATTAGTGTTGGGTCTTGATGTGGTGGCGGTCAAGGACCAATACGTTGAGTAGTTGTCCATACCTTGCGGATAAATGTCAAGGGTCGATGCACAGTTCAAAGCCTTAGGGATAAATGGCAAAGGTCGAACGCCAAGGTTCTGTAGATGAGTCTCGGGCTTTGGGGATAAATGGCAAGGGCCGATGCAAATCGAGGGGTTAGACTTGGAGGCCTAACATAATGTGATTGGTTAGAAGTTGCTTGGAGGCCAAGGACCATTACGTTTGGTAGTACTTGAGGCCTTGGGGATAAATGTCAAGGTCTAACGTCGAGCACTGTAGAGAAGTGTGCATGCCTTGGCTATGCGAGGTCAGGGGTCGGTACGACTCGAAGGAGTAAGTCATGGAGGAACTAGGAAAGAGAACTAGTGAGTTGAGATGTAAGGATGAGTTTGACATGCATGGTGCATGATTAGTTAAACTTATGCATAAACTACTTCTTTTAATATGTTTCATTTTATTTAAAGCTTGAAGTTATTGATAACCATGATGTGTGGATTCTTTGCTAAACATGCTGTTTGTGCGTGACCGCTCAAGTATGTAATGCTTATTGGGTACCGTGGTTGTACTCACCCCTTATTTTTCTCACCAGACTTTGTAGGTAACAGGATTACTCTTTTGACTGGTTGTGGCGAGAAGGAGGCTTGATTGGAAAGACCATTAGCTGTACTGCGTGCAATTAATTTCTTTTAATTAGGATAGTTGCAGCTATTTCATCTTGTAGTTGAGTTGTTAGTGGTTGGTTTTGTTTAGTTTTATGGGTTAAAGGATGTTTTAAGGTTGTCAATTCATTATTCTTTTTAGAACATTAATTTTATTAGCTTCTTGAACTATGGGACTGTAACCTACTTAGGATGTTGTTTCCTTGAGGGGTTTGGTTAATGTGAAGTTGGTATTAAATGGATTATCTGTAAAGGATTTGAGTTTCTCTTAAATCTTTAGTGTTGTTGTTTTGATTGTTCAAGCTCTCGTGAGTGTTGAAATCAGAGTAGCGCAAGAGAAGCGTGGTAGTTTTATTGTTTAGTCTTGTTGGGAAGATAATTCTCTTGTTTAAGTGAAAATTTTAGGTAGTCTTAGTAACGGTCCCTGTTTGGAAATGTTGAAAATTTTGCGGCGTTACAGTCTTCTAAGTGGCTCAGAGTTTGACGGTGGCGACCCCATGCAGGGGAATGTCGGGGCATAGAGGTGCCGAATCCGGTTCCGAATCCTGGGCCTGGGGCGTTACAGATGGTATCAGAGCGGAACCTCAACCAGTAAGATGTGGTTCGGGGACTAACCAAGGCGGAAGCTGGTGGGCATGTGACGCACGATAGGAGGGGTACATGAATGAACCGATACCACATCCGAATGAGAGGGATCCTGAGATCATGCAAGAATGGTCAAGAAAGGCTTAAAAGAATTGATAGTCATTACTTATACAAATAAGGTGCACCTTCCTTTTCGGTGGCTCAATCATAAGAACTCCAAAGTTAAGCGTGCTTGGCGTAGGATTTAAACTATGCTTACCTTGGTGATGTTGAGATTATATACCTAATCTCAGACAGTGAATGTGTGAGTCCAATGCAATGTGTTCCGAATAAGGGGGGATGACAGTGGTTGAAAATGCTAAGAATGAGCTAATTCCCACTCGAACAGCGACCGGTTCGAGAATATGTATGGACTACAGGAAGCTTAATAAAGCTACAAGAAAGAACCATTTCCCATTACCGTTCATTGATCAAATGTTGGACAGATTAGCTAGGCAGGAGTATTACTGTTTCTTTAATGGATACAGTGGATACAACTAGATCACCATTGCAACTCAAGACCAACAATTTACATGCCCGTATGGAACTTTTGCCTTTAGGAGGATGCCCTTTGGTTTATGCATCGCTCCAGCCACATTCCAGCGTTGTATAATGGCCATCTTTTCTGACATGGTCAAGTCAGTTGTAGAAGTCTTTATGGACGACTTTTTGGTGTTCGAGTCAAGCTTTGCTGAATGTTTGTCAAATCTTCGAAGGGTGCTACAGCATTGTGAAGAAAAACGAACCAACTGCTCAACTAGGAAAAGTGCCATTTTACGATACAAGAGGGCATGGTGTTGGGACACCGAATTTCTAAAAAGGGATTGGAAGTGGATAAAGCCAAGGTCGAAGTCATTGAATAGTTGTCGCCGCCAACTAACGTAAACGGAATCCGAAGCTTCCTAGGCCATGCAGAATTCTACCGACGGTTTATAAAGGATTTTTCTGAACTCACAAAAGCTTTATGGTCATTGCTAGAAAATGTTAGGGTGTTTGATTTTTCTACTAACTGTTTGCAGGCATCCTCTACATTGAAGTATGCACTCACCCATGCTTGGATTATTCAATCCCCAGACTGGAAGCTTCCGTTCGAACTAATGTGCAACGCCAATGATTTTGGAGTAGGAGCAGTGTTGGCGCAAAAGAAAGATAAGGTGTTGCACCCAATCTATTAGGCCAACAAGACACTATTAGAGGCTCAAATTAACTATAACACTATAAAGAGAGTTGCTTGAGGTGGTATTCGCTTTTGAAAACTTTAAGGCCTACCTGATGGGAGCGAAAGTGATAGTTCACACCAATCACGCCGCATTGAAATATTCGCTGACCGCTCTCTCGTGGCAACGACATTCTCGCTTGTGGGAGATTTGGTTTGGAAAGTCATAGAGAATTGAGAGAGAGAGCTTGAGAGAAAAATGCCTGGAGTTTCTTGGAATTAACGTTCTGTTTTTTGCAGAACACTTCTGGAAAAACTAAAAACAAACATGACGTTGGGAGTTACCCCAGGTCACATAACTCCCCACTCTCCTGCAGTTTTGCAGGTGAGTTTCAGTTTATTTATTATTAATAAAATTAATAGTAATAAATAATAATAATTTATATATATAATTAATTAATCTTGTTAATTAATTAACTATTAATCTAATTAATCTAATAAATTATATATATATATATATATATATATTTATATTTATATTAACTAAATAAATAATTAACCCTTAATTATTTATTATCAAAATATAATCATATTCTAAAAACATTTCTCGTATAACCTATAGTTGTAATGTACATCTTATGCACATTATTTTTAACCTATAGTTTTCATATGAATCATATTCATAGTAATTTTTTTTAATCTCATTCAAATAATTTCTCTCGTAATATATAGTTTTAATTAGAATTAACTATATATATTATAATGTATCAACGTACATATATAATCTCTTGAGCAATTTGAACATTTCAAAATTTTCCGTAAACTTGATCCTCGTTTTACCCGTTGTGAGCTAGCAAGGGGACTTAATGGACCTATATATTAGATGCTCCAACGATACAAGATTAATCGATAAAAATCATTAACCGAGTTAATCAATATTCGTTAACTACGGGTCACTCCACTAAAGACTCGCAACTGCACTATGCTCACTGCATAATGTTTTCGTGTCCACGGATATACGACCATTAATCGCAAGTCAGTCCTTCATGAGTGTTCGTAACTCAAGTTGGATCAAATTATCGTTTTACCCCTGAGTTACATCTTACTCCTTAAATACCATTACTTCTCTAATGAACAACCCGGTTATGGTCCGACTAATAACTAGAAGTACCTCTCGAGCCAGTGAGAGGGTGGGGCTCCTTGTTCAAGTCCCGGACTCAGCATTTAAGAGAACACTCATCTACTCGCCTAAAGTCGGGATGAGTGAATTCCATATTGTGAAGTTATGTTCCTAGCTCCCCACTCGATCTCGTCCCCAAAATGGTAGGAATGTTGAGTTGACGACTCAAGCCACTTTCACCCATAGAGATCAAAGGACAAGCCCTCACGGGCAGGAGTCCATAACTCATTCAGGATTGAGATGGATTTGCCTGGTCATCCTATGAAATAGCAATCTGTTAGTCAACGACGTTACATCTAAAGATCGGCTATTTCGTGGTCCAGTCTTATACAAACTCATTGTATAGGATACCTTCACTAGCATGTCTTCACACGAATGACCTGGATTGGGTCGTCTGTAACATTTACAAAGTGGGCTGTATCCATAGTGTTGTAAGGATAAGGTACCCAGCCTTATCCACATACTATAGACCCTTTGGGTTATTCCCGAGACATTATCCACTTGTATATCGAGGGTATATCAAATATATACTTGGTATATATATTGTCCCGGTTACATGATAATAACCTTGGATGTTTAGTTTATTGGATTTAGACAATGCAATGCTATGAATTCAACAACAAATTGATTGAATAAAACTTTATTGAATATAAATTTGTTTTTACATTAATTACAAACTATGAGTTTAAGGCAACACACCCAACAAACTCCCACTTGAACTAAACTCTATTGGGGTGTACAGAATCATAAAGCAAAGGGAAAATACAATAAAGTAGGGCACACACTATACCCGTTACATTTCTCCCACTTGCCCTAGATTAATTGTACAATGCTCGTAGACCTAGACTTTCTGGATGACCTCAAACACTTTCACTGTGAGTGCCTTCGTAAAAGGATGAGCAATATTTTGCTCGGAAGTGATTTCTGTGATGATCGCATCCCCTCTTGCACTATCTCCTGTATTAGGTGGTACTTTCTTTTTATGTGCTTGCCCCTTTGATGGCTTCGNATGTTTAGTTTATTGGATTTAGACAATGCAATGCTATGAATTCAACAACAAATTGATTGAATAAAACTTTATTGAATATAAATTTGTTTTTACATTAATTACAAACTATGAGTTTAAGGCAACACACCCAACAAACTCCCACTTGAACTAAACTCTATTGGGGTGTACAGAATCATAAAGCAAAGGGAAAATACAATAAAGTAGGGCACACACTATACCCGTTACATTTCTCCCACTTGCCCTAGATTAATTGTACAATGCTCGTAGACCTAGACTTTCTGGATGACCTCAAACACTTTCACTGTGAGTGCCTTCGTAAAAGGATGAGCAATATTTTGCTCGGAAGTGATTTCTGTGATGATCGCATCCCCTCTTGCACTATCTCCTGTATTAGGTGGTACTTTCTTTTTATGTGCTTGCCCCTTTGATGGCTTCGAGGTTCTTTAGAATTTGCCACATCACCACTGTTATCACAATAAATTGTGATGGGCAAGTTCATATTTGGAACGATTTCCAAATCGGTTAAGAACTTTCTAAGCCAAATCGCTTCTTTTGCTGATTCACAAGTTGCAACGTACTCAGCCTCCATAGTGGAGTCTGCGATGCATCCTTGTTTAATGCTTCACCAAACTACCGCTCCTCCGTTAAGAGTGGATACTGACCCGGACGTGGATTTCCTTGAATCCTTGTCTGTTTGGAAGTCAGAGTCAGTGTATCATATAAGGATCAAATCCTTAGAGCCATACACGAGCTTGTAGTCTCTTGTTCTCCTAAGATACTAGAGGATTCTCTTAACAATAGTCCAGTGATCATATCATGGGTTAGATTGATTCCTACTGACCATCCCCACTGCATAGCAAATGTCAGGTATAGTACACAGTATAGCATACATCAGGCTGCCCACTATTGAAGCATAGGATATGCGTCTCATATCGTCAACTTCTTGAGGTATCTTAGGACATTGTTCCTTAGATAGATGAATTCCATGCCTGAAGGGCAATAAACCCTTCTTCGAATTCTGCATCGAATATCGAACAAGTATCTTGTCGATATAAGTTGCTTAAGACAGGGCTAGCGTCTTGTTCTTGCGATCCCATAAAATTTGGATGCCAAGGACATACTGAGCTCCCCTAATTCTTTCATCTGGAACTCAGTAGCTATGATGCTCAAGTAAATAAGAGGGGTACATGAATGAACCGATACACATTCGTATGAGAGGGATCTTGAGATCATATAAGCATGATTAAGAAAGCTTAAAAGAAATGATGTTACTACCTATAACAACAAGGTGCACCTTCCTTTTCGGTAACTCAATCCTAAGAACTCCAAAGTTAAGCGTGCTTGTCTTGGAGTAATCTTTGGCTGGGTGACTTCGTAGTTGCAACTAGATGGTGGCGCAGCCGGGTTGCAGGGGTCGTAGGGGAATGCCGGGGCAATTAGGGCTGAATCCGGATTCCGAATCCTGAGCCAGGGGCATTACAATAAGATTTGATCGCAGTATCAAACCTTATGTTCCAATATCGAGATGCTTGTTTTAATCCATACATGGACCATTTAAGCTTGCAACCCTATTGCTATTGACCTTATGCTATGAACCCTTCGGGTTTAGACATATAAATACTTTCTTCCAGATTGCCATTCAGAAAGGCAGTCTTGACATCCATTTTCCAAATCTCAGTCATAAAATATGGCAATGGACAAAAGTATTATTATGGATTTGAGCATAGCTATCGGGAGAAGGTTTCTTCATAGTCCACTCCTTCCCTTTGTGTGTAACCTTTTGCCACAAGCCTCGCCTTGTAGGTCTGTACATCTCCTTCGGCGTCTTGTTTTCTCTTGTAGATCCATTTACACCCTATGGGTCTTACCCCGTCAGGTTGGTCTACAAGTTCCCAAATATAATTGAAGTACATAGACTCCATTTCCAAGTTCATGGCTTTGACCCATTTGTCATTGTCCACATCTTTCATAGCCTGTTTGTAGGTCAATAGATCCTCGACGTCGTCATCAGGTATGATAACTTGGGTTTCTATTCAACCCACGTAGCGGTGACACAATTCTCCCACTACGTCGAGGCACCCTCAATTCTTGAGGTAGATGTGACTGACGTGACGTGCAAGCTTCATCAACAACTCTTGCGAAGTGTCGGGTTTATCAACAACTCTTGTTGACATATTTGTACCCTCTTCGGAAATCTCTTTTATCACTACCTTACTTCGTGGTTTATGATCTCGAACGTGGTCTTCTTCTAAGAAGGTGATTTTGTCGTACCAACACTCTGTTATCTTGAAGATAGAAGAATATACCACTTCTCGTCTCTTCAGGGTAACCTACGAATAGACATACTTTAGAACGAGGTTCTAATTTCTTTGGGTTGGTCACGAGCACGTGTGCCGGACACCCCCAAATGCAGAGCTGACGTAAACTAGCTTGACGACCCTTCCATAGTTCAAAGGGTGTTTCAGAAACACTCTTCGTTGGAACTACGTTCAAAATATAAATCGCAGTCTCCACTACGTAACCCCAAAACGAGCTAGGCAATTGAGCATAACTCATCATTGAGCGAACCATGTCTAACAGGGTTCGGTTTCTCCTTTTTGATACACCGTTCTATTGTGGTGTACCAAAGGTTAAGAGTTGGGACGTGATTCCATGTTCTTTCATATAGTCCTAGAATCTCAAGTCCATATACTCTCCACCCTGATCAGATCGAAGTGTTTAATGGTTTTACCTAATTGATTTTCAACTTAGGTCTTGTACTCCTTGAACTTTTCAAGGGCTTCGGCCTTGTGTTGCATCAAGTATAGATAACCTTACCTTGAATAATCATCTATGAAAGAGATGAAGTATCCATACCCGCCTCGAGCTTTAACATTCATCGGACCACAAAGGTCTGAATATATAAGTTCTAAGGGCTATTTGTCTCTATAACCTTTTCAAGTAAAAGGCCTTTTAGTCATCTTGCCTTCAAGACAAGATTCACATGGTGGTAAATAATCGTCTTCTAACTTGCTTAGAATGCCATTCTTAGTCAACCTCTCAATCCTATTGAGATTAATGTGACCTAATCTTAAGTGCCAAAGATAGGTATTTTTTTTAGGAGGAACTTTTTGTATTTTAGTTCGAGTTATAGCATTTTTGAATAACTCATTATTTAAAACTTCTTTAGTTACGGTTGGTCTTAACACATACAAGTTGTTTTCTAATTTGGCAGGACAAATGTTAACACCGTTTCTTGAAATGAACATTTGATTCATAGAAAAAGAAACAGAGTACAATTGTTCTAATAGACAAGAAATAGAAATCAAGTTCGTCTCAACATATACATTATCAAATAAAATATATGATTTATTGTCTAAAAACAACTTAAGCTTTCTTACTGCAGCAGTTGAAAAGACTTATTCTGTTCCGACCTTGAGAGTCATCTCTCCGGCTTCACTCTGCCTCCAGGAGCTAATTCCCTGAAATGAAGAACAAACATGATTAGTGGCTGAAGAATCAAGTATCCAGGCGGAATAGTCATTTTCCACTAAATAAGTTTCCAAGACAAGTAAATCATATTTACCTTCGTTGGCTTTCTTCTTGGCTTTCTTCTTCTCGGCCAGGCATTTGGGACAATTGCACTTCCAATGCCCGTCTACGTTGCAGTGGAAACATTTCCTTTGTCTGTAGCCTTGGCCTTGCATTTCTTGGCAGCGGCAGCAGCGGAGTCAGGTTTAGACCCCTTACCAGCAACCTTCTTCTTCTTGAAAGTCTTACTTCCAGAATAAGAGGGCGCATACTTGGTTCCAAAGGACGAACCTTGGTGGAACCTCTTTGAGGTGGCAACGTTTGCCCCCCCGCTTCTTGTCCCTTACATTTCGTAAGAGACTGGTAGGTCTGCAACTTGTTTAAGAGTGTGGTAAGAGTGTATTCCAGCTTATTCATAACCACATTGATGCGGAATACTAGGAAACTCTTCGAAAAAAATTCCATAATGAAGCTTACCTGACTCTGCTCATCTATGACGGCCCCATTCGACTTTGCCACGTTGAAGTGGACCATCGGGTTGAGAACGTGTTCTCGCATTGAGGAGCCCTCCTTCATTCGGGTGTTATAAATGAACTTAAGGGATTCATGTCAAGCCTGTGAGGATGGTTGTCCAAAAATGGTCTGCAGCGAGTCCACAATCTCCTTAGCGGTGACCGTGTCCTCGTACTTCTTAACAAGCACATCAGATATGCTCGCCAAGATGTAGACCTTGGCCTTGTCATTGGCCTTGATCCAGTGGTCATAGACGTTGTGCTCCGCCACAGTGGCGTCAGGCGTAGGAGCTTGAGGACAATCCTCTTGCAAGACGAACCTAAAAGCATCTATCACTAGTATAATGTTTAGGTTCGATTTCCATTGTTTGTAGTTTTCGCTGTTAAGTTTTTTTCGTGGTTAACAAGGCAATAAAAGAAGTACACATGTTGAAAATAAAAACAAACCTATATTAGTTTCATGCATTATTCTTTAAACCCAATAAAATTTTAGCAAGAGTAATTAAGCACCCTAACAAAATTGTTTTGCAACGATGCTTCAGTGATTTAAAGTAACAGCTACCACAAGGCAGACATCTACCCCTTCACTGAATTGAGATGTTTTCAACTAAATCTTACACCAGAATAGCTCTTATTCCTATAACCTTTAGTCATCGTTTATTTGGTAAGGGAATTTCCAACTAGCTTAACAACTCCCCGTAAGTGTGACACATCATTTTCGTTTCTCAGAGGTCCACTCCAATAATCCCGTCGTAGGGAAGGAAAATATTGGAGCAAAACCTAAGAAAACCTTATCCATTTATGGAGTTTACCTTGGTTTCGATTCCATACAAATGGACACTCCGTAGGGATGGTTGTACCAGGACGACACGCAGGTCATGTATCAAATCTCACTGTGCAAACCAATGGTGGAGATCGTAGGATGTGTTGGCACACGACATTTTCCCACTTATTATAAATATTATCTCTGTTCGCCTCGATATTCAACCATGCAAACACCTTCCGTAGGGAGGTCGCGCCTAGGGTGAAACGAGGCCGAGCACGGAACTCACAGTGTGACACTAAAGAGAAATGTGAGAGACAAAAAAATATTTCATATATACCTTGTATATAAAAAATATACGTGGTATATAACACATTCTCTTTTGCTCCCATTTGGTATTCTATGACCAGGTTATATTACTTTGTTAAATACCGGCTAATTGAAACTAACTAAGTGAATTTTTAGTTGGCCAAATATAACTATTTTTATTGGAACTTGTACAATAATGTTTTAGTTTATCAAACGATTTAATAAACTAATAACATTACTGCATGCATAAAATATTGACTGATTCAACCCCCAATTCGGTTCCAAAGTTGAGGTGTTCCCTTACGGTCAGCTTAAATACCTCAACTTAGATAGAACCTTCCTTAGACGGGGTTCCCTTATAGGCAATATTTTATATTTAGTCTTTTATCATTTCATTTTAAACCTAGTTAAAATAAAATAAAAGACTACCCCTTATCATATTAGAAGATATAACCTAAGGTCTAATTAATTTTAAACCCCTTTCAAATTAATTAACTTAGACTCTATGTTTGCATGCAATTCTTTATTATTGATTTTAATTGCTATCTACAAATTTTATAACTCTTATAAAATTTAAGAAAATTAAAATCTATAAACATGCATTGACGACATACATTAATATAACAATTATATTATAACTAAAGTAATGTCATGCTCAATGCAACTTTATTTTCATCTAATTAATACAACACTTATATTAATTAAACATGAAAATAAAACAAATGTTCATACATTATAACATTTATAACTATATGATTCATGCTTATACATACATGCTATATATCAAATATACATATTATGCATGTATCCTATGGTGGGATTTTAAAACTATATGGCATACATTATGCAATATATATACAATTAAAATATACATTCAAAATGCATAAAATAATTAAATAGCAAAGTTGAACAGAATTTTGGCATCCCAATAAAGCAAAATAAATAATTCTTTAAAAAAAACCGAAGAAAATGCCTGAAACAACACTCGAACCGCGAACCGAGACAACAGAAACACGTCAGAAAACAAACGGGACATCGCCGCGATGCTGTTGTTTTTCGGTAGTGCCATGGCGCTTCCTGCGCGGACTGCTTCGTCTACTTCGCTGTTTTCTGCAAAAAAATCGTCCAATCCGACGCCACGAACAACTTTCGAGCGACCCGGACTTACAGACTCGATACATAAACATAACGTCCCAAACACCAGGCCCTTACATGATCAAATCAAGAAAGATAATGTTATCTACATGCCAAAATTCGCAAACATCCAACCAGAAAAACCCACATTTTGAAAACGAAGAATTACCCACGAAAAACAGTGATTTTGAACCTAAAAAATTCGGAACGTAAACGCTGCTCTAATACCAATTGAAAGGACGTTAATCTCGCAACGGAGACGGACCTTGTTCTTGAATGTTTTGAAGAACACAAAACCACAAGTGATAAAATGAAAAATATACCCATATTTTATATATTTATTTTACATTTTATTAATTTATTATGTTTAAATATTTGAATTTAAATTATAATTATATTTTGTTTTGTTTTAAATATGATCTTCCCAATTAGTTAGGAATTCCTTATTAGAGATAATTTCTCTTTAAAAGAGGATAAAATTAATATCTATAAATAGAGAAGCCTTATTGGGAGATTGATTATCGAAGTTCCAACAAAAAGCTCTCTTCTCCAAAATGAAGGGTGATTCAAGTCCGATTGTAAGCTTGGGAGGCTCAAGTTAGATAGAGATTTATTCTTTTTCAAGTATTCTTTGTTTCTTGTTTTTATTATTTATGGAGAATTTATATTAATTAAATTGACGCCTTAATTCATATTAATTGTTCTACTGCTATCCATCAGTTTGTGATCCGTAATTATCATGAATGATTGAAATAAGTAGCAGGGGGTTGGCTTATGTCTGTGTATTTATGACTTTTCCATGTTTACATAGCTGGCATAATAGACTCTAGGAAAACAAAGAGACAAAATTAATTAACTTGCAGCGATCTCAAATTAATTGATTTTGGTTTAGCCGTTCTCATCATCCTTAATGTTATTTTTTGATTAATATGGAACACTATCGTGCCCAGTTGATTAAGTAATAAGATTTAATTTTGATATTTGGCCTAAATTAATTAAATTAGGAAAATTAAAACTTACAACGACTGTTCCGAGTAAGTAGACTAAGTTCATGAATGAAGAAATCGATTTTTTTTATAAAGCCTATGATCAAGATTACAATTGGATGAAAATCACACCTTTGGATTGGAAGCTTGGTAAGATTAACTTCCGTGTTCCTTTTAGTTTATCTTTTTAAATTTCAAAATTTAAATACAAAACCCCCAATTTTTTTAACTTTGAGAAATTAATTTCACTGGTTCCCTTGGGATTCGACCTGGTCTCACTACTTCTACAAGTTAGATTTAGTAAAATAAGTAATTATTTTGGAGGGCCTCGACAACCCTTATCAACAAGATTAAAGAAAAATACTTGGGAAAAGAATTTTCCTTTACCTTTGAAGATCTGTTCTTGAAGGAATCACCAACGAACACCACCACCGATCTTCTCGCTATCCTCTGGTAACGACGATATCGCTTGTGGGAGCTTTGGTTTGGAAACTCAGAGAGAATTGAGAGAGAGAGCTTGAGAGAAAAATGCCTTGGAGTTTATTGGAATGAATGTTCTGTTTTTTGCATAACACTTTTGCAAAAACTAAAAACAAACATGACGTTGGGAGTTACCCTACGTCACATAACTCCCCACTCCCCTACAGTTTTGCAGGTGCGTTTTATTTTATTTATTATTAATTAAATTACTATTAATAAAATTGATATTAATAAATATATAATAAATCTGATTAATTAATCTAATTAACAATTAACTAATTAATTAAATATATATAATTAATAGAATATGATTAATAGAATAATAAATAATTTTGGATTCATTATTGTTATATATATATATATATATATTAACTAAATAAATAATGAACCCTAAATTATTTATTATCAAAATAGAATCATATTCTAAAACCATTTTTCTCGTATGACCTATAAGATGTAACCTATAACTGTAATTTACATCCTATGTACATTATTGTTTGTTCTATTTTAAACTCATGGTGGGTGGCATGGGTTTTTTGTGATTTTTTTTTATGCAAAGGTAAAATAATATATAAAACAAAAGATAAAAAAAGGAGGATCTCACAGCCCGAGATCAAGGCACAAAACACAGCAAAAGAAAACCAGACTAAGCCAAAACATCAAGAAAACAAATCCCAGACAGATATAAGCATAGGGTCAGAAAATCGACAACAACTACTTGGCCAAGAGGTACAACGAATATAAATCTCAGCCTTAATGACCCTAAGAAGCGCAGAAGGCGACCACCCTACACCCCCATGAACCCGTGCGTTACGCTCCCGCCAAAGTAACGAAACATAAGAGGTCCAAGCTAACCGCCACACACGACGACGAGCAGACTTACCAGCGCTAATATGGCAAACCCAAGACAACTCAGTAGACCAATAAGCAATCTGATGCGACAAGCCAACCCAAAGAAGCACACCACCCCAAACCTTCTTGCTGAAAGGACATTCAAATAAAGATGATCACGGGACTCCTGACCAGCATAGAATACACAAGCGGAAGGGATTAACCCATCCCAACGCTGAAGACGATCCAACGTAGACAAACGATTCCTAACTGCCAACCAAGCAATAAACGAGTGCTTCGGGATATTTCCCTCAAACCACAACAAAGTAGAGTACGAAACAGATGGTCGACAAGGACGCCAGACTCCCCAAGCACTAGCCACCGAAAACCTCTCCGACGAATGTGGGATCCAAACCGGGACATCCAAACTCCCAACCTCGGCCTGCACAGATAGAATCTCGGGAATAATATCAAGAAGGTCAACTGAAACAGAAGGCCAACGCCAAGAACCATCCG
>NW_019104618.1:504787-519994 GCF_001995035.1 Momordica charantia
GGAAACCTCAGGGGCTAGTAGCCGGTCTTTCAGATGTAAAAGTCTCAATGTAAAAAGGGAGTGTGTAGATTCCTTAGGGGTATTTGAAAACGTTTGATGTTTTTGAAAGGAAAAAGGATTTTGAAAGAGAAAGTTTTTATCATTTTAAACTTGGTTTATAGTGACTAAGCTTACAAAGGCAATAGAATGGTAGGCTTTGACATCTTTTCCCTGAGACAATTTATGATTGAACATCTCGGTTGCTTTTGCTTTACCTTGTCCATGTGTTAGAAAGCTGATTAAAGTTGCTAAGTTTTGCTTGAGGACAAGCAAAAAGTTAAGTTTGGGGGTGTGATTACGCTTGTTTACATGCGTAAAAAGAAGGTTTCAGATGCTGTTTTTACTATGTTTTAACTTTGTTTCGGACTTTTTCTCGGTCTTTTGAGTTTCAATTCATGCAAAATTCATATATGATGGTTTGTGGCTGGCTTATATTGTATTTATGACATTTTAGGACCATTTGGGAGTGCAAATTAATCAAAAGAAGCAAAAAGTCGGAAACATCCTCATGGGAGGCGCCAGGCGCTTGGGAAGGCTGCAGAAAAACTGGTTTTCTTCCAACTCTGCCGTTAATGAAACGCGTCTTCCAATGCGTTTTGGTGGTTCCAACCGATGCATACGTGTAGAAGAAGTGTTCCACTATCAGTTTGAGAACGATTTAGTCAGTCAAAGGAGTTGGAAACGGCTGATCCACCATCGTTTTAGGACCTACCTAACCAATTCTACACAGCTATAAATTCCAGCAGCTTCTCCACCAAATTCATCAAGCCTTGCTTCCTTCTCTTGATCATTCTTAGTGTTTCTTTGTTGTTTTCTATGTACTTTTGAATTACTTTCATTAGTTGCTTTTAGTTTTTAAATCCCGAGCACTTTACATTCCTTTATTGAGCTTTGTTTTGTTTCCGTTTGTACTTGGTTATTTTCTACTTATTCAAATATATAAAAATCCAGCACTTTGCTTATCTTCCCTTTGCCTTTACTTTAGTTTTAGTTAAGAGAGTTGTGTTTTTTGGAGGAAAGAGCACGTGACACTCCCCCTTGCTTGAAAGAGAAGGGCGAAGCTCTCAATCCCGAGAAAAATTCTCCGTTTGTTAACTTTTGTTTTACACACATGCATTTCAATTTCAACCATTTTACTTGCTGTATTTTCTTCAATATGTCTTTCTAAATTCCCGTCTCTAGCCCGGTTATGGATAGTTAGCCTTTTATTTCTAAAAAGGGTTGCTAAGAAGTAGTGTTTTTGCTTTCCAATCATTGCTCAACATGTTTTCCCAAAAAGTTAGGATTTAGAGAAGGCCACTGTAAGTCTTAACAAGTCAATACTGAAAAGGTTGCTTATTTGCATTGTTGAGTGGTTAAACCGAGGAGAGGAGCGCCTTAGACATAAGGGTTCCGCTTAAGTAGCCTAGACATAGGACCTTAACCCGAGGTTGCGACTATTTACATCCTAAAACTAAGATATCTCTCATAATAGACATATTAGGGAATGTCTTAGGACTTTGAACTTGCTTAGACAAAAGTCAAGTGAAAAGCGTTGTCGTTGGTTCCTAAAGTAAAATGCATCTCGTCCTTAGCGTATCCTTGATTCTTTGTTGGCTAACTTGAAGTAATTCGGGCTTGGTTTTACCATTATAAGACCAAATCCCAAATCCAAAACCATTATTTGTGACCACTTCCCATTTTACAAAAATTCACTCATTTCAACGTTCACTACTCATTAAAACTTTAGAGTTTGAAAATTATTTAGAAGTCCTTGAGGATTGATACTTGGATACTCCATCCATTTTATATTACTCTGACAGGTGTGCGCTTGCATCTATAGAATTGTTACCACGCTTAGTGCGTGCGTTCAGCATAACGCCAGTCAAGCACCGTACCCCACAGCGCACGTCTGTAATCCCAATTGTTGTCCTCCCTTATCGGCCATTCGAGCCTATATATGTTGGGTGTGTTGCCCTAAACTCTTAGTTTGTATTAATGTAAAAATAAATTTATATTCAATAAAGTTTCATTCAGTCAATTTGTTGTTGAATTCCTTGCAATGCATTTTATAAATCCAATAAACTAAACATCCAAAGGTTATTGTCATGTAACTGGGATAGTATATATACTAGGTATATAATTGATATATCCTCGATATATCAGTGGATAATGTCCCGGGAATAACCTAAAGGGTCTATAGTATATGGATAAGGTTGGGTACCTTATCCTGGCAACACTATGGATACGGCCCACTTTGTAAATGTTACAGATGACCTGATCCAGGTCGTTCGTGTGGAGACATGCGAGTGAGAGTATTCTATACAATGAGTTTGTATAAGACCGGACCACGAAATAGTTGGTCTTTAAATGTAACGTCGTTGACTAACAGATTGCTATTTCATAGGATGACCGGACAACTCATTCTAAATCCTGAGTGAGTTATGGACTCCTGCCCGTGAGGGCTCGTCTTTTGATCTGTATGGGCGAGAGTGGCACGAGTCGCCGACCCAACCTTCCTCCCATTAATTTTGGGGACTAGACCGAGTGGGGAGCTGGGAACATAACTTCACAAGATGGAATTCACTTCTCCCCGACTTTAGAGGAGTAGATGAGTGTTCTGTTAAATTCTGACTCTGGGACTTGAGCAAGGGGCCCTGCCCTCTCACCAGCCCGAGAGGGACTTCTAGTTATTGATCGAACATAACCAGGTTGTTCATTAGAGGAGCAGTGGTATTTAAGGAGCAAGATGTAACTCAGGGGTAAAACGGTATTTTGACCTAGCTTGAGTTACGAGCACTCGTGAAGGATGAACTTGCCATTAATGGTCGTATATCCCTGGACACGAAAACATTCTGCAGTAGAAGAGTGCAGCTGCGGGTCTTTAGTGGAGTGACCCGTAGTTAGCGAATGTTGATTAACTCGGTCAATGAGTTTGGCCGATTGATCTCGCATCGTTGGAGCTTCTGATTTGTAGGTCCATAAGGTCCCCTTGCTAACTCACAACGGGTAAAATGAGGATCAAATTTATTTGAAATAATTTGAAATGTTCAAATTAAACATATAATTATTGTCATTATTATATTATGTTTTAATTTTTATTAATGTTATTGCAGATTTCATTTGAAATCTAAATAGTGATACTATTAATGGGTTATCATCTTCATGAATAAAAGTAATAGTAGTTTTGATAGATATTTTATATAATTAATTTAGAAAAATTTATCGACAAATCTTGGTATAAGAACAAATAATTGCTTATAATTATAATATTTGAAATTAAGTTTGTAGAGCATATTTACAGAAACAAACTCTCTTACCTCAAAATCATATTACTTATTTATAAATTAGTATCAAGCCCCCCTCAACAAAATTTCTGCATATACTACTACTACTACATAACTCTAAATCGAGGCAGATAGTTGAGCATAGCTCATCATAGATCAAACCATGTCTAACAGAGTTCTATTACTTAAATAAAAAACTTGTTTTATAATTCTTGAATCAGGTTAAATACACTTTTAGTTCTTGAGTGTGAGGATAGGTGTCTATTTGGTCCCTAAGTTTCAAAGAGTGATAGTTTAGTCTCTCACGTTTAGAAAATGGTTCTAAATGGTCGCTGAGATTATTTGATCGTTAATTGACTAACGGAAACATGACGTGGCATAATTGAGTTGTCAAATTTTAAATGACGTGGCAATATTAAATAATTTTATATTATTTTTATGTTTAGTTTGATTTTTTTCTCCTTTCTCTCTCTTCCTCCCCTTCTCCTTCCCAAAATTCTTGCTGCCTCTCTCTCTAGTTCAATTTGATAAAGTTGGTGGGGATAACTAATTTATTTTTTTGCTATAATTCTGTACAAATATTTCTGAGCATAACACATAAATCAAAAGTTTTACTTTCTAAAAATAAATAAATAAAAATAAAACTCATAATTATCCCAATTATCCAACCATGAGAACAATTTTTTCTATCGTATTGACATCTCAACACAATGCAATCTACAATTTGTTTCAATTTGAACAATGATAAATTCCGAAAAAGCTAACTGTTACCATCGACTCATCCCACCTTGATGTGATTGAGGATTAATTTCTTTAGTACATCTCTCTTCATTATCAATTCTTCTCTCGATCATCCATACGTACATTGTAGTTGTCCTTGCCAAAGAAGGAAATAATCGCCATACTTTCACACGAACTGGAAATATTTTCCTTCTGTTTCATCCACAACCTCTTGATTCTTTTGTTGTCATGAGAAAAGAGAGGACAAATATTTATATAGAAGAAGTATAGAACCAAAGGGAAGTATAGAGGAAGATGAAATGATCCGGGAAGGACAATATGTCGTATGTTTAAATTTATAATTATGTGCAATTAATTTACCCTTTCAACTTTCACACATCCATTTGTAACTGCAATCAACTATTATTAGCATATTAAACACGATCTTACTTGAAGTTAAAAAAACATTAACTTCTTACCAAAAGTATCAAAGAAAATCAACCGAAAATAAAAGAGGCAAAATGGGGCATATCAAATAAACATTTATTCGTAATAATTATAAGAAATTCAATAGTTGCATGTAAAATGACCAATTTGCCTCCAACTTAATATTCAAAAGTATAAGAAATGGAGGGTAAAAATGGCAAAAAAAAATTTCTCCAGATCCTGCCTTTTATATATACTATAGATATGCATAAAACCAACAATAATATGGCATCAAAGGGTGAAAGTGATGATCATAAGTAAATCCAAGTAAACTGAGAGGTAAATATCATTGGTGTAATTTGGCATATATAAAAAATATAAATTCCATAAATCTAGAAGCGAGAGGTAAATATGCATTCACAATAAAAGTAAATAGGTCAGAAATCTTGTCAAAATTACATGCAACAAATGTAAATAGAAATAGTTCCATAAATCTATAAACGAGAGGTAAACTACCTCAAAGATATTTGCACCTAGCTAAATATGCATAAAACCAAGTGGGAGCCAATAATTACAAGTGAATCCGTGAAGATTGGTTAAAAAAACTATTTACTTGATCTTCTTCCGCCATTCATAAATCTAAAAATGAGAACTGTAAATATCCATTAACAAGAATAATTTCATAAATCAAAAAACGAGAGGTAAATATGCATAAATCGAACTCTAATAAAAAATAGTAATTCAAGTTCTAAAACAAGAAATAAATGGAGTAGTTTATCAATTTCGAATAAGCAAAAGTTATTCATTCCTCTTTTTCTAATTGAAGCAATGAAACATATTTCTTTTAAACCTCTTTAGAGAATGTTATAACAACCACAAATAAATGTACTGGTTTCTGTCATTTTCTTCAGTGAGGTTTGAAAACAATGGGAAGCTCACTCATTCTTACTTATGTTTTAGGTTGCTCATGATATATTAGAAAACTAGAAGGACGAGACTAAGGTTCACCTTATTTACGCTAACATTGCATACGAAGATAATTTTTTGAAGGTTTTTTATTTTATTTTCTATCACTTTTTATTCTTGTTTATCTTGACATTGTCATTCCATTTCTCATACTTCATTAATAGAAAATCTATGAGACATAGAAATTTCAATTAGAGGGATGCGGTCATGTTGGCAGCTAAACCAATGAGATAATTTCAGGACTTATGAATGGTTAATATATATTACAAAGTTGAGGAGGCTTGAACCACCTTATGTGAAACTTTATTTTATTTGAACTATACATACAACTATAATAAATTAGATCTTGAAACAAGGAAAGAGAATAAAAAACGCGTCATATGGATCGTAGTTTTTTAAAATGTACTTGTGTAGTAGCTACAATCAATATGTGATCTTGAAAGAGAGTGTGCAGCGAGATGGGATAAAAGACTGGGTGGGGGCAATATATTGTTGGGAAATGGGAAGAAGAGGAAAAAATTGGTCTATGGAGATTTTAGGATGAAAAAACTTAGGAGAGAGTTGACATTATTATTTCAATCTAACTACCACAAACCTAAAAGGCCAAATAAAAAGGAAAAAAAGAAAAAAGAAAAATAAGAAATCGGAAGTGTTAGGAAACGAGGGTTGGCAAAACTCGAATGTAGGTATCTCATTTCTTTATATGTGCCCACAATTAGGTGACTCAATCTTTATATGCCCTTAATTACCACACAAACCAAATATAAATTGAGTTTGCACAACCTAATCATTCCCTAAGTTATCATGACAACACCAAAAAAAACTCAAATTATTGTAATCTTTGCATTAACTAGTTTTTTCTCTATTGCTGAATCAAAAACTTTCGATAGTTTTTGGTTCGTTCAACAATGGCCATCAACAGTTTGTAGATTTCAATCAATGTGTCCAACCAGTGCCATAATCATTTACAATTCATGGCTTGTGGCCTCTAGATTCATGGCCAATCTTTGCACAAAATTGTTGGAGAACTTATTTTTTGTCGTGAACGGTAACTAAAACAAACAAAATCTCTAATTTTCTTTTATGAACCATGCATCCACTCTATTCTAACAATCCAACCTAATGTTTAAACACTCCCTACATATTTTTAAACTTAAAAAGAAAAATGAATGGCTAAATCATTTACGATTCATGGCTTGTGACCTCAAAATGGAGGGACCTCTGCACAAAATTGTTGGGAAACTTCCTTTTCGTCAGAACGGTAAAAGTAAAACAACAAAAAATCTTAAATTTTGCTTTATGAACCATGCACCGCCTCTATTCTAACAATCCAACCTAATGTTTAAACACTCCCTACATATTTTTAAATCAATGTGCATGCTAATGTTAGTGTTTGTTTGTTTTTTCTTTTGCTTCAATTTTTGTTAATTAAGTCAATAACATTGATTAATTTACTTTAATGACGTGTTTCATATTAGAAATTTAGAAAATGATCTCAATAAAGTTTTGGCCACGTGTAATAAATGGAAGGAATATGAACTTTTGGCGTGGAGGGGGGAATAAGCATGGGATTTGCTCAGTAAGTAAGTTCCATCAAAACGCACACTTTCAAATCTCCCTTAATATGATTAATGATCTCGGCCTTCTTGCTACCCTCATACTTGCTAGGCTAGGGCCAAACCAAAACACGAAGACAGTATCAAGCGATATGCAATCAAAATGCAATTCGGGACTGAACCAGTTCTTCACTGCAAAATAGCTAATACACAAACCCAATTAGTGGAGATTGTGACGTGTTTCGATGTGGATGGTGTCACTCTTATTGATTCCGATCCTTCCAAATCCAATTGTGGTTACTCGTTCACAATTTAAAAGTCATATGATGATGTATAAGAAATAAGATTTTTTGTAAGTAGAACATGTAAGACGGGTGGATTCAAACTCACGACTTTCTCATTACACATAAATGACTTAATCTGTTGAGCTTTGTTCAAGTTGGCAATTAAAATAAGTTGTTGTTTACCATAGTAGTTTCTATTATGTTTTATAATAACTTTTATATTTATAGCTTAAAAATAATAATAATCGTAAAAGATTATAGAAACCATCATGGTAAATAACTACTTATTTTAATTGCCAACTTGAGTAAAGCTCGGTAGATTAAGACATTTATATATGATCAGAATGTCATGAGTTTGAATCCTCCCGCCCTACATGTTGTACTTAAAAAAAATCTTATTTTTTATACATAGTTTTTAAATGTGAACAAGTAACCACAATTGGATTTGAAAGGATCGCAATCAATAAGAGTGACACTCATCCACATCGAACCACATCACAATCTCCACTAATAGAATCTGTGTATTAGCTATTTTGCAACGAAGAACTACTTCAGTCTCAAATTACATTTTGATTGCATGTTGCACGCTATCTTTGTGTTATGGTTTGACCCTAGCCTATCAAGTGTGAGGGTAGCAACAAGGTCGAGACCATTAATCATATTAATGGATATTTGAAAGTATGTGTTTTTATTGAACTTACTCACTAGGCAAACCTCATGCTTATTCCAACCTACATGCCAAAAGTTCATATTTCTTCCATTTTTTACATGGGGCCAAACTCTATTAAGATCATTTTCTAAATGTCTAAAACACATCATTATAGTAAATTAACCAATATCAGTAAGCAAAAAAAAAAAAAAAACAACATTAACACTAATGCACATATATATTAAGCCATTCGTTTTTCTTTTAAGTTAAAAAACATGTAGTGAGTCTTTAAACATTAGGTTGAATGGTTAGAATAGAGGCGATGCATGGTTCATAAAGCAAAATTTAAGATTTTTTGTTGTTTTACTTTTACCGTTTCGACAAAAAGGAAGTTTCCCAACAATTTTGTGCAGAGGTCCCTCCATCTTGAGGCCACAAGCCATGAATCGTAAATGATTATTGCACTGGTTGGATACGTTGATTAAATCTACGAACAACTGGTGGTCATTGTTGAACGAACAAAAAACTGTCGAAAGTTTGTGATTCAGCAATAGAGAAAAAACTAGTTAATACAAAGATTACGATAATTTGTTTTTGATGTTCTTGTGGTAACTTAGGTAATGATCAGGTTGTGCAAACTCAATTTATATTTAGTAAGAGCACGTAAAGATTGAGTCACCTAATTGTGGGCACATATAAAAAAAATGACATACCTACATTTGGGTTTTTGCACTCCTAGTTTCCTAACACTTCCCATTTCTTCTTTTATTTTTTTCTTTTCCTTCCCATTTCCCAACAATATATTGCCCCCAACCCTCTTTTTATGATCAAATTTCTATCCTATCTCGCTAAGCACTCTCTTTCAAGTAAATTTTCAAAAACTACGGTCCATAAGACGCATCTTTTTGTTGTTTGTCATTGTTTCAAGATCTAATTTGTTATAATCGTATTTATAGTCCAAATAAAATAAAGTTTCATACGAGGTGGCTCGAGCCTCCTCAACTTTGTAATATAAATTAATAATTAAAACATAAGTCGTGAAATAATTTCATTGATCACTTAGTCACCAGCATGACCGCACCTCCGGATTTCTATCAAACAATTTTTTAAAAACTAAAATAATCATAAATTCTACGATTATATGTTTGAAATAATTAGCTTTTTAAGTTTCGTTCTATTTTTTTCTTAACTTTTATATAAAATTTAATAATACTACTATTGGAAATTTTTTTAAATTCTTTGTTTGATTGGTAAGCTTTCAGAGAACGGTATCTAGTTATGGAACTCTAAAAAATGTCTCATATATTTTTAGTTATGGAACTTTAAAAAATGTCTCATAGATTTTCAACTATTAAGTATGAGAAATGGAATGAAAATGTCAAAATAAACAAGAATAAAAAGTTATATAAATTTTAAAAAAATACCTTTCAAAAAAATATCTTCGAGCTCTAATTAGAAAATCTCAATTTTTATCAAAATATAGTGGGATTAGAAGTTGATTAGAGAAATACTGCTAAACGAGCTCTAATTAGCCAACTTTTCTTACCTGATGACAGAAGGAAGGAAGTTCTTCTGACAATATAGTGTTAAGATGTCCTGTAATGTATAGTGGAAATACCTTTTCCAAAAAAAAAAAAGTTAGAAATATGAATTCTATTAATTAAGTGTACCAGATGAGGCAAAAAGAAAAAAGAAGATTTTGCAGCTCTTCTCCATGCAATGGTCGCGGTTTCATTCTTTATCATCATTCCTTCCTCCACTCTTACTTTTGGAATGGTTTGTTTGAAATTTTTCTCTTGTAGAAACTGTATCTCCAAAAATATGAAAATTACAAACCATATCAAAGTAAATTACTAATAATTATGAAGTTAAATTACGAGTCTGATTCCTACAACTTTATTAAGGTTATCTCTTCAGCTTATCCCTGAAATGAACATAGTAAAGGCTAAACCCAAACCTTGAACTGAAATGAGCCGCCCGACTCCCAATTATCCAAACGACATACCCTTTCACATTGACCAGATTTCATGGTCACAAACAAATTAACCATTACCATTGCCACTGAAGAACTGAAGAAGAAGAAGAATAACTCACTTGATGGCCGCCAGAAGGTTTGTCAAGTAGCCATCGTCGTATCTGATCCACTTCTCATCTTTAATTGGTTTACATATGTCATTTGTGTCGTCCATCCCTGTTATAACCCAAAATCAGAGAGTCAGATCTTCAAATTTGTTGTGTGTGTTGAACTTTGAAGCTGTGTTTACCATTTTCAGTAATCAGAACTAGTGGGTTCCGGTAGTTGTTCTTGATGTATAACCATAATAGAGTTTGCCTGCAAGTTCATCAAAGAAACAGATTGGAAACCGATTAGGATCTATAGGAGCTGCACTGCACCCTACCCTTTCTCCAATGCATAAACAAGAAACAGAACCAGGGGAGAGAATTAAAAAAGGGTAAACTACAAATTCCGATTCGAAAGAGTGGTGTTCATTGAGAATCAGCAATGGAGTCATTCATGGAGCTCGGATAGTCGCCAAAGATCAATGGATTCAGAAACCTGAAACTGAATTAACTTTAACACAAATGATGTGAACCAAGGAAGCACCATTCTCATGCCTCAAGGACCCATAACGAGATCAAGAGCCAAGAAGCTACAACAAGCTTTACTTTCTCATGTTCAATACTTGGTGAGCTCGGCTAGGGATGATCAAGAGAGAGATGGAACTTTTCAAGTCAATATCTTCCAAGTAGAGCTTAAGGGAGGCGTTGCATTAAATGAACTMTAAGTTCATTTAAAGGAKCTGAAGTTGAAGTGGAGTTTAACTCAAGTTGCATTCAATAAAGCCAAGTTCAATTCAAGGAACTCAAGTTGCATTAAATGAACTTAAGTGCATCTCAAGCTTCATTTATTGCAAGTCATCCATCAATTAATGGAACTACACTTCAAACTACTTCAAGTGAAGCTTCATTTATAATTGAGAGGTTACAAAGAATTTGAAGGGTGACCAAGACTTCAATTCTCGTATTTAAACCTCTTTTTATTATATTTTCAATTTTAAACATTTCATTTATATGTTTTAAGTTACATTTTAGCTAGTGGATGTTATGGTCATCATGTAATTGGGAGTTACAACCTTTCAAATGCCTTTAGGTTACTTTTAAGGTTGTTTTGGAGGCTATAAATAGCCTAGCTTGTTTCCTTTGAAAGACAGATTTTGATGATTGAATGAAGTTGCTATTTTGCCTCAAAAAGCCTAGAGCAAGTAGTCTTGATCAAGCTATTTGTGGAGTGGTTCGAATCTTGAGTTTAGAAACAAGTTTTCTCTACTCTTGATATTGATCATCAAGGTAAATCCGTTCTAACTTCTTCCTTGGGTTGACATCATCTCGATTTGGGGGTTTTAGTATTTGTGATCTAGGGGTTTGCATAACCATAAGGGTTTTTAGATCCAATTGGCTATTGTTTTCTTATCAACAAAGTTGGGTGAAATTCAAAATGCGTTCTTCTTGTTCATCAAGTCTTCAGCTCTTTGGGCTGCTTCAATGTCAATGGTGGAATTCGAGCCAGATCCGAATCACTCCCCTCTCTGACGCTGACTTCCCCTTTGATGGCCTATTCGTGAAGCACTTGAGCTTATCAATGGGATTTCCTTCACAATTAGCTAATTTGAAACATGGATTTGAGGATATACGGTTTTGCTGGACTGTAGTTTGTTTAAACTCATAAATTTAGACCACATAATACTTACTAAGTTAGCATAAATTTAGATGAGAAGTTAACCACTTGAAAAAGAAAAAGTCTAAATTTCTACGAGTTTGAACTTTTCTCACCTATTATTAGTGAATAATAATTAGCTGTGTGCAAAATAATTCTCTCTTGTTTTTGTCACTCACTCAATATCATGTTATGTAAGTTTATTATAAACAATTTTAACTTTCATCATGGAAATGATATAATTGAAAAAATTGTAAAGGTGTAAACGAATTAAATTGAAACTTTTTAAACAAAAAAGATTAAACTTAAAAAATACTGATAATACTCGAGACTAAAATAAATGAAATAATTTTTATTTTTTTTAAGTTCAAATCTTATTTTCCTCGGACCACTTTTAAATTTTTGTCTACTTCAATCTTTATACTTAAAAGTCAATTTTGGTCTTTCTACTTTTTAATTCACTCTTTTGTAAAAATAAAAAAATTGTTAAAGTCAATAAAGAAAAGCAAAGCAATGTTGAAGATTCCATGGAACAAATAGGTTGCAACCAATGAGTGAATTGTAGGAGGTAATAGTGGAGTTAATTGGAACAAATATTCAGAGACTTCAATGCTAATAATAATTACTGCTTCATTTGGAAAGTGTTGGCTGAAATATTTGTTATCTGATATATTCCTCAATATCAGAAAGACCCCTCTGCTATGATGGTGTAAATATGGGAAATCAATCAGCTTTTGTATTTCTAACCTCCTGGCTACTGGGAACAATCACCGAAGAGATTTTGGCTATCATTGAAGGGATGGAATTCGCTCACCAGGTATGGAGTTCTCTTGAAGAACAACCCCTAACCTTAACCAAGGAAAATGAAATACATCACAATTAGTTGTTGGTAAGCATGAAGAAGGAACTAAACCTCTAGAGGACCACCTCAAGAAGTTCAAAGCTGTAAGTGACAAATCGAATGCAATGAAAAGGCCTCTTGATGACACTACCAAAGTGTTTCATCTTGCAAGGGGTTTAGGTACAAAATTTAATGATTTTAGGACAACAATGTTGTCCAAACCTCCATATCCTTCTTACCATCAATTTATTTTGGCTTTGAGAACTCATGAACAGAAACTTGAAGTCGAGGAAGAACACTTCACCCCAGCAGATCACAATCAAGCCTTTGTTGGTGAAAGAGGGAGATCAAGAGGAAGATGTCGATACTTCACGTCTAGGGGATGTGTTTTGAACGAAGGAAGAACTAAGAGATCCTCCTCTTTCTAGCAAAACAATTACAATCAAAACTCACAAAAAGGAGGCCAACCAATCTCCACACAGGCACTCATCACATTAGCACTAAGAAGCATGGACACGGAAACGGGACACGGACATGTCCGGCACGTGTCTGACACAGAGACTTCGCCCAAAAATAAGTGTCCGTGTTTTCTAGCATTATCACAAAGAATAACAAACTTACTCTTAAAAATTGTGTTAGTAGTTCCAAGTATGAAAAGGCATCTTATGCGTATTAGTAAGTTAACTCAAGAAAATGGTTGCTCTATCACTTTTGATGCTAACTCCTTTGTTATTAAGTATAAACAGGGCAAGACATCGGGCAAAGGACATAAAACAGCAGGTCTTTATGCCTCAAAAGACATCGGGCAAGCCTATACCAGTTATTCTACTTCTAATAAAGCTCCTTACACTATTTGGAATAAACGTATGGGACACATGAATGATAGCTCTCTAAAATATCTTTTGATACTCATTTGTTGGATGTCTCTAGTTGGAAG
This sequence comes from Momordica charantia, assembly GCF_001995035.1. The sequence continues at coordinate 518,187 of NW_019104618.1, forward strand.
AAAGAAGAAACTATTTGCAGTGTGTGTCAAATGGGCAAGAGTTGTAAACTCCCTTTCCAACAAAATATTATCACAAGTGTTTTGTGATCCATGGGCCCTGCTCCTTTACCTTCTTGTCAAAATTTTAGATATTATACTAGTTTTGTAGATGACTTTTCTAGATTCACATGGCTGTACCCTTTAAAAAGAAAAGCTGATTTCTTTCGATGCTTTCTTAAGTTTCAAAACTTGTAGAAAACTTGTTTGATAGAAAAATAAGAATCCTCCAAAGTGATGGGGAGGATAATTCACTTCTTTGTCTCTCAAACATCATCTAAAAAATCATGGTATTCACCATCAATTCTCGTGCCCATAAACCCCTCAACAAAATGGAGTTGTAGAGAGAAAGCATAAGACACATCGTAAAGACTGCACTTACTTTACTTTTTCAGTCAAAAGTTCCATTAAAGTATTGGGTTGATGCCTTTTTAGCTGCTGTTTTTCTTATAAATAAAATGCCTTCAAAAGTCTTAGATATGAACTCTCCTACTTCAAATTGTTTCAAAAGGAACCAAACTACAATAGCATGAAAATCTTTGGTTGTCAATGTTTTCATTACCTAAGATCTTACAACAAAAATAAGTTTGATAAAAGAACATATCCTTGTGTGTTTCTAGGTTACAGCCCTATTCACAAAGGATGTAGATGTTTAGATATCAAATGCAATAGAGTTTACATATCTAGAGATATTGTGTTTGATGAACTAACTTTCCCTTTTGATCATCAAAATCTCACTAAACGAGAGGAAAATAGATCTCTTGTAGTTTATCTGAATTTTCAGATATTTTAGATTGGACAAAGTGTCCAACAAGTACAGCAAAGGCCTAAAGCCAAATTCAGAAGAAAACAAAAATATGCCATTGACAAGAGAAGCCCTTGAATCAAGTAATAGTTGTCCTCAACTTCACATACATAAGGAAGGCAAGGCAGCCAATTTGTCTTGATGAAGAAAATCTTGAAAAATCAAACGACCTCCTCAATGAATTAAGGCAACAAAATGTTCATGTCGAGGAAGAAATTTTGGAGGGGCCTAACAATCTCTCTACTGCAGCACAACACGTAAATACACAAGGCAGCATGATACATGTGTAGACATCGTATTTGATCCGGCTCAAAATTTATTTATCTATTTATTTTTATTTATTTATTATTTATCTTATTAAGTTTTATTTAATTGTTTTGGTATAAATAACATAAGTATACTTTATTATAAGTTTTAATGTAATGTTTTAATTAAATTAGATTTTGTTTAAAAAAAACAAAAAGATTTGTTTATTATTATTATTATTGCTACTACTATTATTTTGTTGTTATAAAAAAAATAACATAAAAACCGATTAAGTATTTGTTGGGTTTTATTTTTATTATTATTTGTTATTTATTTATTGTTTAAAGGGGAACTAACAGGAGTAAGTTTCGTTCTTCTCCCTATTTTTTCTCAAAATCAATTTAACTTCCTATTTTGGCTCACATGTTCCCCTGTATAAGAAGGGTGTCTTTGGTTTCATAAGGGGGCAGAGAACAACAAACTGGGTGAAATACGAAACACACTCATCTCATAAAATCACTCAATTCCATCCCTTTCATTTTTCTTGTTCGGTTTCAGCAAAACAAATCCCCAAACCTCCCTTTGTTCCAATCTGTTGGTGGCGTTGGGTTTCTTTCTAGCTATTGCCTCCAACTAAGTTGCAGCGACTGACACAGCGGGACTTCCAACAATAACATAGTTGAACGTGGCAGTAAGAACACAAACTCCAGCGACCCATCCT
>NW_019104618.1:520039-533009 GCF_001995035.1 Momordica charantia
TTTGTTAATAAACAAGAATGATTTTGTAAAATGTTTGTTTTTTTTTTCCAGTAAACCAAACCAAATTTTTCATAAAAGGTTTTGAAAGAAAATTGTAAAAGGTTTTGAAACAAAATTGAATAAGAATTATTTTAACTAAGTTGGAAAAAAGTTTTCTTTTAAAGTAAAGCTTTTAGGAAAGTAAATAAGAGATTTAAAAAGAAAACAAATTTTACTTTTATAATTACAAAGTACTATTTGCTTTTAAAATGAAAGAATTGTTAAATAAACTATTTGCTTTTAAAATGAAAGAATTGTTAAATAAGGTTTCGTAAAAAATGAATAACAGTTTATTTTAAATAAGTTTGGTTATTTGAATTTGTTTTTTTATATATATAAATAAAATAGTTTTAAACGAATTTCAAATCCAAAATAAAAAATATATATTTTAAAAAAATTTCGTTTATAATTTTTTTTCCTTTTTGTAAAAAAAATTCAAACAATACAAAGTTTATACCGTGAAAAGGAAACTTGGATTATATCTAATGGTCTTGCATAATGGTAAGATGTTTGGTTTTTAATGTACATGACCCAAGTTCGAGTCTTTACGTGCCTCATTTTATATTGTTTTTACTAAATAAATATTTTAAATAAAAGATCTTGTTTAGAGTTTTTTTTAAACAAAATTCAAAAATTCAAAATTTGTATTTTAAAAAGGAACATAGTTTATATCTAAAGTGGTGGGACATTGGTGAGATGTTTGAGTATGTATACTCATGTCACAAGTTCAAGTCTCAATGTTCCTTACAATTAATAACATTTTTTATTTATTATTTTTTTTGATAAATAATTATATCAAAAACTCCAATGACGGGAATTGGAACTTTCCAGTATTCTCGAGGTGCTTAATTTTCCTAATGGCTATCGTGCCACTCATACCTACTAATTCATATCTTATTACAAAATGTGAATTAATATAATACGGGACATTTAAAATAAAATAAAAACATTGTTTTTTTTACCAAATAAAATAATAGGATAATTTTTGACAAAATGTGGTACCGTTTTCAAACGGGTGTCGTAGGGTGCTAATACCTTCCCTACACTCAGTCGACTCCCGAACCTAAAATCTGTTTTTTGTAGACCAAGTTTTTAAATAGGTGACCAATCACACCTCGTAGATGATTGGTGGCGACTCCAAACCCTTATCTCGGAAGAGACCCTTCAGGGGATGACGTCGGCCGCTCCGCGTCACGATGACGTTGCGACAACATGTGTTAGGGGAGAAGATTTCTTTAGAGAGAACAATCATTCCTTAGTCAAAAATACCCGCAATAGTAACCTAGAAGAAACCCAACAGCCTACTACATAAGAGGTGACAACAACTAATGATATGAACCAAAGTGTCTTAGTCCTCAAGATTTAAAGAAAGATGTTGGAGAATCATATGTCCAAGTTGACAACAAACTGGAATTGCACTAAATGCACTCTAGTTTCATTTATGGCCAACTCAAGATGCATTCATGGAAGTCAAAAACAAGTCCAACTTCATTTATGGCCAACTCAAGATGCATTAATGGAAGTCTAAGTTAAACTCAAGATGCATTAAATGAACAAGACTTCAAAGTAGTTCAAAATCCAGTTCATTCACTCTTGGAGGGTTACAAACTCTTGGTTTTATGGTGGAGGAGTTTCATTCTCGGTTTTAAAGCATGTTTAATTATATTTTCAGTTTTAAACATTTCATTTATGTGTTTTAAGTTACATTTGAGTTAGTGGTGGTTATGGTATTGATGTAGTAGGGAGTTACAACTTTTACAATTCTTTTAGGTTACTTGAAGGGTTGTTTTGGAGGCTATAAATAGCCAAGCTTGTTCCCTTGGAAAGACAGATTTGAGATTTGAGTTTTGAGATAATGAAATATAAGCTTATTGAGCCATCAGCTTTTCCTTACTCAAATGTAACTTAAAACACATAAATGAAATGTTTAAAACTGGAAATACAATTATACATGCTTTAAATCCGAGAATGAAACTCCTCCACCATAAAACCAAGAGTTTGTAACCCCCAAGAGTGAATGAACTGGAGTTTGAACTACTTTGAAGTACTTTGAAGTCTTGTTCATTTAATGCATCTTGAGTTCAACTTTGACTTCCATGAATGCATCTTGAGTTGGCCATAAATGAAACTAGAGTGCATTTAGTGCAACTCCAATTTGTTGTCAACTTGGACATAGGATTCTCCAACATCTTTCTTTAAATCTTGAGGACTAAGACACTTCGGTTCATATCAACTAGTGAACCAGAAAGGAAATCATTCAACTGAAGAAATTGTCACTCAAGCTGCTGCAATCCAGAATGAGCAATTAGTCCCAAGACCTCTCAACACCAATATCGTGGGATCAAAGTGGATATTCAAAACCAAATTGAAAGAAGATGGTTCCATTGAAAGGTTTAAAGCTCGCTTGGTAGCTCAAGGCTACTCACAAGTAGAAGGCATAGACTATGAGGAGACATTCAGTCCAGTTGTAAAACCAACAACAATCCGACTAACCCTTGCCTTAGCTGTAACCCTTGGATAGAAACTTAAGCAACTAGATGTTAAGAATGCGTTTCTCCATGGCCATCTCAAAGAAGAAGTGTTCATGGCACAACACTGTTGGGAAATTGAAGACCTTGAATAATTTCCCCTTCCACTGAAATATCCAAACACAACCAAAATATATGAAAATAGGAAGAAAACTGTAAAAGTACAAGAATAACGACACAACAAATTATACTGGTTCACCACTAAGGACTACGTCCAGTCTTCCACTCCGATGTGGGTAATTTACTAATAACTGTTTAAGGATTAGAATACAAAACTCTCCCCAAAAAATATCCCCTAGAGGTCCCAACAAAATCTCTCTAGCTTCTAAGTATTATAACACACTATACTTAGGTAAAAGAATGAAAAACACTCACTAAACCCACTGGATACAGAATCATTTTCAACACTGCCTACAACCACTCAAGTCTCTTTTATTTGGATTATGTACAAATGAAACCTTAACATAAGGGCTCTATTCATAAGAGGCCAAATATCCTAATTCTTATAGGAAAACAATATTGTATTCCTTATAAGACAACAATATCCTACTCCCGGTAGGAATTGGTAATAGTGTTGAAAAATCCTTTTCTTCATAGGACATGTGTTTCCTGTTTTTGCTCCATAATCTCAACAATGTCCCACTTGGAGACAAAGCAACAATTTTCTGCCTCCCACTGCATCAACAATGTTCCATTATCTTGACACCCTCTGTCAAGGCACAGTTCTAACTCCTCCATCAACAAACTGATCAATATTGCTTGGCCCTACCCAAGCATCATCTGACTCTGCCCCGAGACTGGGCAGCTCTATGTGGTCTTGTCCCCCAGACTTAGAGACAGAGCCACGTACTCCCACTTGATCTAAGTGGTCCCCGTCGCTTCCTTTCTCGATCGAACCCAACGACCTCTGAAGAAAGATTCCCCTGATGACTTGGCTCTCCCACCCAAGTCTGTCGCCACACTAGAAATAGAACCCGTACCCTTCAATGCACTAATTCGCCTATTTGACTTTACCAGCTCGCCTGAACGTCTGACAGTTGAGGTATGAACTCGATGGCCTATCAAATTATCGTTTCCCTTTTCTGTACTTCTCAACTATTTTACTTGAGCTGATGGAAAATTATTCTAATCTGTTCTGGCCATCAATGCTGCTGATTCTCTAAGGTCTCGCCCTGAATCATCTGCAGCTACTCTGTGCATAGTCTGTCTCAGTGAACCCTTGGCAACCTCAAATTTCGACACATAAACAGAAGATCTCTTGTGGCCTGTTGCCACCACCCTGGATTCCCTCTTGAGCTTCCAGTAACCCCCACTAAACTCACTGCTGTAGTCATCGTCATCTAGCTTCCCTGCGGATAACAAATTAAATCTTAAGCTAGGAATATACCTGACGCCTTGTAGCACCAACTCGGCCTCTTCGCCTGTCTTCAAACAAATATCTCCAATTCTTCTCACCTTGGAGATACTCTCATTCCCAATCTTCACTGAACCATAACCACCTACAGTAAGAGATGAGAACCAACATCTGTCTAATGCAACGTGCACTGATGCTGCAGTGTCCACGACCCACTGGTCTACAAATATGTTCCTCTGTGATGGAATTCACTCCTCTCCGGTTTTAGGGGAGTAGATGAGTGTTTTCTTAAATGCTGACTCCAGGATTTGAACAAGGGGCCCCACCCTCTCATTGGCCCGAGAGGGACTTCCGGTTATTGGTCGGACCATAACCAGGTTGTTCATTAGAGGAGCAGTGGTATTTAAGGAGTAAGATGTAACTCAGGGGTAAAACGGTAATTGGACCCAACTTGAGTTACGAGCACTCGTGAAGGATTGACTTGTCATTTATGGTCGTATATCCATGGACACGAAAACATTCTGCAGTGAGAAGAGTGCAACTGCGGGTTTTTAGTGGAGTGACCCGTAGTTAACGAATGTTGATTAACTCAGTAAATGAGTTTGATCGATTAATCTCGTATCGTTGGAGCTTCTGATTTGTGGGTCCATTAGGTCCCCTTGCTAGCTCAAAACGGGTAAAACGAGGATCAAGTTTTTGGAAGAATTTGAACTGTTCAAATTACTTAAGGGATTATATGTATATTGATACATTATAATATATAGTTAATTCTAAATTAAAACTATATATTATGAGAGAAATTATTTGAATGAGATTCAAATAAAATTAATATGAATATGATTCATATGAAAACTATAGGTTATAAATTAATGCACACAAGATGTACATTAAATCTATAGGTTATACAAGAGAGAATATGGTTTGATTAAATATGAGATATTTAATTAAATGTTAAATAATTAATTGTTAATTATTTAATATTACATTTAATTAATTTGACTAATAATTATTTAATATACATATTAACTATATTAATTAATTAATTAATAAGTAACTCCCCTGCATTTTAGCAGGGGAGTGGGGAGTTTAATGACGTGGGGGTAACTCCCCACGTCATTTGGTTTTTTTTGGCTTTTGTATGCAGAAGTATTCTGCAGAAATGAGAACAGAAGAAAAAAGAACTCCCAAGGTTTCCTCTCTCGATCAAGCTCTCTCTCTCAACTCTCCCTCACATTCCAAATCACTGCTCCCACAAGCACGATCTTGAGACCCAAGAGGATAGCACAAAAGATCGTGTGGTGGTGTCAGGAAATCATTGAAGAAGAGTTTTTCAAAGGTAAGGAAAACAAGTTTTTCCCCTGTATTTTCCTTCTTGAACAATTTGATTTTGTTTCCCAAAAATCATGAACGATGGTCCGCTTCCGCTCCGGGAATCACATCCCTTCACTCTAAACACAAGCGACAAACTCTTCAATCTGTTCTTCTTCTGTTACAACATTTGCAATAGTGTTCCCCTTCTCAACATCTTCTTTGAACTTTCTACAGAAACGTTTCACGTGTCCCTTCTTGTGGTAGTAATAACACTCTACTTCTCCAGTGGAATTCCCTCTATCCCTACTGCTTCCCATTGTAACTCATCTTTGTCTTCCCTTTGTTCTGAGCTACCAAAGCTGATTCAACCTCGTATTCTTCCCCTGAAGTAGATGCAGACATTTTCCCTAATTTTCTCCGGGCTTCCTCAGATATGGCGACATCACAAATAGCTGAAAAATTCAAGCTATTTTTCCCTAGCGAATTCGACACCGCGGTCTTCATCGTCTCCTAATTGTCAAGCAAAGACGTCAACAATCTCATAGCTTTCACCTCCTCCTCAATCTTGACACCCATCTCTTCTAACTTGTTCAAGATATCGTTGAGTTCATTAATGTGGGAATTCACCGAGGTTCCTCCTCCATGTGGATATTAAAATATTTCATCCATAGAAGTATTTTTGTATTGGCAGAAGGTTTTCCATACCTGGCTTGCAAGGCCTTCAACAAATCTTTCGTTCTAGTCTCTTTCGCCACCAGACTACAAACATTCATTGATAATGCCATTCTGATGTTTGCAATGGCCTGCTCATCCATCTCATTTCAATCCTTGTCTACCATCCCTGCTGGTCTCTCCCCTAAAGTCTTGTGTATCTTCTTGCCCGTAAGAATATCCTTTACGCATCTTCCAAAAACTGAAATTCTCCTCATTGAACTTCAGGACCCCTTCATAATAATGGTGTGCTTGATATCTATCACCCATGATGCTGCAACCTTACAACTTTGATACCAGTTGTTGGGAAATTGAAGACCCTGAATAATTTCCCCTTCCACAGAAATATCCAAACACAACCAAAATATATGAAAATAGGAAGAAAACTGGAAAAGCACAAGAATAACGACACAACAAATTATACTGGTTCACCACTAAGGACTACGTCCAGTCTTCCACTCCGATGTGAATAATTCACTAATAACTGTTTAAGGATTAGAATACAAAATTCTCCCCAAAAAATATCCTCTAGAGATCCCAACAAGTGGTATCAAAGCCATGGAAACCTAGTTGTGTGGAGGAGGAATCCTCGATGGTCGAACAAGAGTGATTGAGGTAAGCCTAATTAGTCATTACGGAACTTGTGGATGAATCTCTAGATCGAACAAAAAGTGCTCGGGGTGGTGAGCCAAGACGTGTTCTGTGCTCGGGTGACGAGCAAGACATGTGCCCTATCAAGTCGGGGTAGATTGGTAGGAAGCCTATCACAGTCAGGTAGATTGATAGAAAGAGTGGGGTATCTTTGTTCGAGGGGAGGATATTGAGGGTGCGATAGAACGACACCAGGTGTTCCCACAAGGTGGTCCGTGTAGCAAGTGTTCTATCCGGATGCTAGATAGAAGGAGGCTCTCGTTCCCAACCGGAAGTAGATTAGTGCATGACTATTCGAGGCAAGATACGAGTGGCACTTTGTTCGAGGGGAGGATTGTTGGATTTGTAAGGAGTGCAAATAAAGTCCCACATTGGCTAGGGAAGAGAATAATCATGGGTATATAAGAGAGGACAATTATCTCCATTGGTATGAGACCTTTTGGGTGGAACCAAAAGCAAAGTCGTGAGGGTTATGTCCAAAGCGAACAATATCATACCATTGTGGAGATACTCGGGGTACAAGGGGTACCGTTGTCCTTAACAAGCACAACCTCCCGGCTTCGTACATCCTCATATGCCGCAACATATATGCAAGCTCAACAAATCCTTGGAACCAAAAGCAAAGTCGTGAGGGTTATGTCCAAAGCGAACAATATCATACCATTGTGGAGATACTCGGGGTACAAGGGATACCGTTGTCCTTAACAAGCACAACCTCCCGGCTTCGTACATCCTCATATGCCGCAACATATATGCAAGCTCAACAAATCCTTATATGGATTAAAACAAGCCCCTCAGGCTTTGTTTGAAAAACTCTATCAATTTATTTTACATATTGGCTTCACCTGCTCAAAGCCTGATCCCTCACTATTCATATTCAAATTTGGAACCATACATATACTTATGCTTATTTATGTCGACGATATTATACTTACAGGAAATAAACCCACTCATATGGACAAACTTGTGAAACAACTTAACTTGGAATTTGCTCTTAAAGACCTAAGAGAACTTCACTACTTCTTGGGTATTGAAGTGCACCAAACTCATACAGGAATCATGCTAAGTCAAGAGAAACATGCCAAGGAGACTCTCACCAAGACCAAAATATTAGAGGCATCCCAACATAGTACTCCAATGGCCACCTCCACTTCTGCAACTCCAAGTGACAATGATCTAGTAGATGCTACTGAGTATAGAAGCATTGTTGGCTCTTTTCAATACCTCACTCTCACCCGACCTGACATCACATTTGCTGTAAACAAAGTGTGCCAACAACTTCAACAACCAAAAGTGAAAGATCTTACATCTGTTAAACGAATTCTATGATATTTGAATGGCACACTAGATTATGGTATCTCTTTCTATAAACATATATAGTTCTCCAAACTTGTATGCTTTTTGTGATGCAGATTGGGGAGGATGTTTGGACACTAGGAGAAGCATGACAGGCTTTTGCATATTTCTTGGGTTAAACTGCATCTCACGGGCCTCAAAGAAACAACCTACAGTAGTCAAATCTAGCTTAGAAGCAGAATATCGTGCCATGGCTATAACAATTGCATAATTGACCTAGATAACATTTATACTCAAGGACATTGGAATTCTAATCCTCAATACACCTCAATTATTTTGTGACAACATGAGCGCCTTACGCATGACCATCAATCCTGTGTTCCATGCCTGGACAAAACATATTGAGATGGACTATCATTTTGTAAGGAAAAATGTAGCATTGGGATCACTGATAACTCGTTATGTTCCATCTCATATTTAATTATCAGATATCTTCACCAAACAAGACAAATTTCAAGGAATTAAGAATATGTGGCTATATGCCTAATTCTCCTTTCTTGAAATCTTTCATGTACTGCTATGAAACCATAGGTGTACTCGTCCACCAAACCATGGGAAGATGCACTTTCTCATTCTCGTGCTCGTGAAAATTTTTAGTCCACCATCTTCACCTCGTTCTTCGGTTCGAGAATTAAGAAGCAGGCTAAAGAATGTTCATTTGGGGACGAGGATATTTGCGGGAAAAATTACTGATTTTGTAATTATTTTAATTATTTTTAGAGTTAAAATAAATTGTAATAAATATATATTTATTTTTAAAATTATTATTTACTATTATAAATAATTAGTTATAAAAAATATTTCATATTTTATTCACAATTTAGTAAATATGTTAATAAAATATAAATTAATTATTTTAAAAAATGGAATTTGGGACAGGTTTGGGATATGCATTCCCTATTTTTGGAGCAGAGATCCGATTATGCGGAAATTTTTATCATTCCTAATGTAGGGATACAAAAATACAAATTTGGACCTTGAGAAATTTTGGATAGATAAATAAAGAGATTTAGAAAAAGTAAATTAGTGAAACAAAATTTTAAAACAAAAAGGGACCAATTTTAGAGAAATATAGTAAAGTTGAGAGGAAAAGATACATTACAGAAAAAAAAGAAATTAGAAAGAAAAAGAAAATTATAGTGAGAAAAACAATTAAAGAAAAAACACGATTCGAAATATACTTCTTAGATAAAATAAATAAATTAAAAGATAAAGTCAAAATGATCTTGCTTGTGGGAGCTTTGTTTTTGGAAAAACAAAAGAGAATTGAGAGAGAGAGCTTGAGAGGATCCATCCAGGGGAAGTTCATCTACCTCGTTTTTGCAAAACCATTATGCACATAAAACGAGGGATGACTCCCAACCTCATAACCAACCTCCCACTCTCTGCAATTAAGCAGGGGAGTGTTAATATTAATGATAATTAATATTAATTATATTAATATTAATAATTAATAATTTCTATATATAATAATTAATATATATACTTAATTAATCTTATTAATTAATTAATATTTATTTGTTGTTAATCAAATTAACTATTAATTAATTAATTAATCAAATAAATAAATAATTAACACTTAATTATTTATTACAAAATTAGAATCATATTCTAAAACATTTCTCTCGTATAATCTATAGTCATAATGTACATCTTATGCACATTATTTTTAACCTATAGTTTTAATATGAATCTTATTCATCTTAATTTTATTTGAATCTCATTCAAAAAATTTCATTCATAATATATAGTTTTAATTTAGAATTAACTATATATGATAATGTATCAATATACACATGTATAATCCCTTGAGAAATTTGAACATTTCAAAATTTTCCAAATATTTGATCCTCGTTTTACCCATTGTGAGCTAGCAAAGGGACCTAATGGACCTACAGATCAGAAGCTCCAACGATACGAGATTAATCGGTCAAACTCACTAACCAAGTTAATCAACATTCTTTAACTACGGGTCACTCCATTAAAGACCCGCAACTACACTATTCTCACTGCAGAATGTTTTCGTGTCCACAGATATACGACCATTAATGGCAAGTCAATTCTTCACGAGTGCTCGTAATACAAGCTGGGTTAAATTACTGTTTTACCCTTAAGTTACATGTTACTCCTTAAATACCACTGCTCCTCTAATGAACAACCCGGTTATGGTCCGACCAATAACCGGAAGTCCCTCTTGGACCAGTGAGAGGGTGGGGCCCCTTGTTCAAGTCCCGGAGTCAGCATTTCAGATAACACTCATCTACTCCCCGAGAGTCGGGGAGGAGTGAATTCCATCTCGTGAAGTTATGTCCCCAACTCCCTACTCGGTCTCGTCCCCAAAATGGTAGGAATATTGAGTCAGCGATTCGGGCCACTCTTACCCATACATATCAAAGGACGAGCCCTAACGGGCAGGAGTCCATAACTCACTCAAGATTGAGAATGAGTTGTCTGGTCATCCTATGAAATAGCAATCTATTAGCCAACGACGTTATATCTAAAGATCGGCTATTTCATGGTCCGATCTTATACAAACTCATTGTATAGGATACCCCCACTCGCATGTCTCCACACGAACGACCTGGATCGGGTCGTATGTAACATTTACAAAGTGGGACGTATCCATAGTGTTGCCAGGATAAGGTACCCAACCTTATCTATATACTATAGACCTTTTAGGTTATTCCCGAGACATTATCCACTTGTATATCGAGGGTATATCAAATATATACCCAGTATATATGCTGTCTCGGTTACATGATAATAACCTTAGATGTTTAGTTTATTGTCTTTAAACAATGCAATGCTATGAATTCAAAAACAAATTGATTGAAGAAAGCTTTATTGAATATAAATTTGTTTTTACATAAATACAAACTACGAGTTTAGGGTAACACACCCAACAAACTCCCACTTGAACTAAACTCGAGTGATGTGTACATAATCATACAGCAACGAGGGAAATACAATAAACTAGGGCATACACTATACCCGTTACATTTCTCCCACTTGCCCTAGACTAATCGTACAATGCTTGTAGACCTAGACTTTCTAGATGACCCTCAAACATCTTAGCCGTGAGTGCCTTCATAAATGGATCAACAATGTTGTGCTCCGAAGTGATCTTTGTGATGATCACATCCCCTCGTTGCAGTATTTCCCGTATTAGGTGATACTTCCTTTTGATATGCTTGCATCTCTTGTGGCATCAACGCCCTAGGAATTTCACCATTTCCAAACAGGGACTGTACTAAGACTACCAAAAATTTTCACCTAAACAAGAGAATTATCTTCACAACAATACTAAGCAATAAAGCTACCACGCTTCTCCTGCGCTACTCTAATTTTCAACACTCACGAGAGCTTGAACAATTAGAACAACAACATTAAAAATTTAAGAGAAACTCACATCCTATACGGATAAACCATTTAATACCGACTTCACAATAACCAAACCCTTCAAGGAAACCTTTACTAACTATAAACAATCCACTAAAAGAATATTAACATCTCGAATGACAATGAAGCAAAAACTAATTCAAGTATGATCAACTTAAACAAATGTATTCATAAATATCCTCAGTAGGTTACAATTCCGTAGTTCAAGAAGCTAACAAAATTAATGCTCTAAAAAGAATAATGAATCGGCAACCTTACAACATCCTTTAGACAATAAAACTAAACAAAACCAACCACTAACAACTCAACTACAAGATTAAATGGCCACAACTATCCTAACTAAAAGAAATTATTTGCACGCAGCATAGCTACTGGTCTTTCCGATCAAGCCTCCTCCTCGCCATCACCATACCAAGAGCTAGCTCGATACCTGCAAACTGGAGGGGAAAAAAAGGGATGAGTACAACCACAGTACTCAGTAAGCTGCCCTTATCCGAAGGGTCATGCACAAACAGCATACTTATCAAGGAACAATGTGTCATGCTTATTAAAGAATCAACACACACACATCATGCTCAACCAGATCATGAAACATTCATAGTCATGTTTTTCATCACATTATGCATTCAAACATAGACACATTCTATAAAATTCGGTGACAACCACAACCAGGAACACATTAACTACCAACCTCTAGTCTCCCTAACATCTCAAGTACCTTTACGCTTATCACAGCTATTCTAGCCTTCCACAGTTAACTCCTTCGAGTAGAGTCGGCCCCTGACCATTTTTACCCAGGGCCCCGACACTGCTGCATCGGCCCTCGATCATTTATACCCGAGGCCCCGATGACTTCACCATCTATTGGCCCTTGACCATTTTTACCCAAGGCCCCAATAGTCTTCCTTCCAATGGACTCCTCGTATCGACCCTCGACCATTTTTACCCGAGGCCTCAATACTCCATTAGTGATGTATCAGCCCCCGACCATTTATACCCGAGGCCCTGACACCCACTCATTCATTTCCTCCAAGAATCCAACTCTCACCAGAGTCTTACTATCTACTTTCTTAAGCCACTACCCCTGCATCTTCCAACTCACAAATACAATTCAGCATGCTTCCACAACATATACAACATTCTAATAATGAAATGATAAACCAATCATGCTCTCTCAATATAACTTTTCTTAACAACGGCTCCACAATGGGTTTCGTCGCAACAAAGCATAACCAAACAAATTTTAAAACCATTGGAGTCCGACATGGTTCACCCAAAACACTTAATATCCAGCATCAATATTCAATAAGCATTACTAAGTATAATAACACGCAAGGCACGCCGAACAACGCATGCATACTCAGACAACAAACATTTCCACAACACTACTCAGCAGTTTAGCAAAGCAGAAACCTCACCATTTTCACCGACATCTATCCAACACTACTCCAAGTATACTGAATATCACAATGAGAGTTATTTAGCACAATGACGTAACAAAATTAATATATAACGCCACAAAACCGGCACATTAGAGTCCATTTAACATACATTAACGCACGCACACGCCCCTTGTCTACTTACTTTGTTATGTCTCAAAACTCTCACAAGAGTCCTACTT
>NW_019104618.1:588402-601440 GCF_001995035.1 Momordica charantia
TTTAAACCATCAACCAAAAGTACATCTTCAATCAAAATAGAAGATTCATTACCTATACTACCCTTACCTATTATTTTACCTTTCTTGTTATCACCAAAGGTTACGAAACCTCCATCATTTTTGGAGAAAGTGACAAACTTGGATTGTTCTCCCGTCATGTGCTACACACAATCGCAAACGAAACAAATAAGCTACAATTATCCAATCGACCTCCTCTTCTCGCCTCTAACCATTTAGTCGATCTCTTTAATGGTGGAAGGTCATCATCAACCAACCTTAGTTACATCAAGTTCGCGTGTTAGTACATGACTACCATAATAATATTGTTTGGGAATTAACGAGCTTAATGCCAATGGGAAATGACTAACATTTCCATTTCTTGAAGCATAAAACACCAAAAAAATATAGCTTAACTGCTATTAATAATTGATCAGCCTCCCCCTATTAGACAAAAAGCTCAGCTCTTGCTCACAACGGCCATAACAATGATGTGAAATCTTACATATAGAAAAAGAGAAGTGGTGATGAAAAGCAATATTCCGTAGATTGGCTTTCTTCTCTCTCATGAACCACTTGCCCCCGAAACATGTTGATTATAATCACTACATTGACTTTGCATAATAGGCCGCAGCTTTTTAGGATCTATAATATGCATTAACACCATAATGAGTGAGTAGGGAAAAAGAGAAAGGCAAAGAGAATGGAAAGATGAATATTATAATATTAATAAATCTTATCATCTAATAATTTTGCATTTTAATATAGAATTGGATAATTGTGTCATCCATATAGTTTAAAATATAGTTGGATAATTGTGTGGCTATCCTGCAGCAAAGATAACCAATTAAGACTTAGTTTTTATATGTGTCATGCATATAGTTTAAAGTCTAGTTGGATAATTGTGTGGCTATCCTACAACAAAGGTAGCCAATTAAGATTTGAATAAGTAGATTGTTTTTGCTTGTTATTGTTCAACATCTATGTTGTTCATAAACCAGTTTTATTTGGTTAAAGTCTTTAGTATTTGGAGAATCTAAAAAACCGTTTGGTATTGTCTCTTTGCTTCTTTGTTTTTGTGAAAGAAAGATCATAGGTGTTATTCTTTTGAAACTACGAGTTGAGTGTTATTCTTTCGGATTGAGATCCTTTCTTGTAGGTTGTTACCATTTTGTTGGGCTTGGTTTTTGTATTCATTTTCTATATTCTTTCATTTTTCTCAATGATAGCTTGGTTTCTTCTCAAAAGAAGAAAAAAAAAACTGAAGCAACATTTGGAGCACATTTAGAGCATCAATATGAGAACTGTTTACGATTTCGTGAGTTGAAGTTAGTTTCTTGAGAGTGGAGCACATTCATAATTGTTGCATGTTGGAGTTAGAAAGAAAATGTGGGAGTTAATATTAATATTTTCTTAATTGTTCGTTTTATTTTGTTGAAGGAGTAGCTTGCGAGAGCAACATTTTGAGAAAGGAGAATGTATAGGGAAGAGTTTCGGCGCACTTTCGACATGTACGCGGTTGATGTAATGTGAATATAGTTCGTTGGGCATTCTCTTATTGTAGTCATAGACTTATAGTATAGAATTTGTATAAAATATCATAATGTACAAATTTGATCAGACTTTGATCTTATATATGCAACTTTGTTACATTTTATAATTTACAGGTTTAGAGACTTTCTTTGAAACGTGTACAGTGCTATTAAAATGTATTTCATGGCTGTTATGAAATTGTCATATATAAACTTTTATTGACATTACAAACTTTTATTAAACACAAATTGCGACAAAAACAAAACTGTCATAATTAATCAATTGTCATGTATAAAATTTTCGTGATAGTTAAAATTGTCAATATAAATATTTTAATGACAGTTAAAAATTGTCAATATAAAGAATTTTATGACAGTTAAAACTACCAATATTGACCGTTAAAACTATCACTATAAAAGTTTTTGTGACAATTATAAATAGTCATTGTTACGCTTTTCTTGACGTTTATCAGCAGTCGTAAAAAAAAAATTCATGTCAATTTTGAACTGTCGTTAAAAAATATTTCATGACATTTATAAATTGTCGTCATTAAGTTTTTATTGACAGGAGAGTAAAATCTTTCATTGTTTTAGTGACAATTATAAACTGTAATTAAATGAGTTTTTGTGACATTTATTAATTGTGATGGAAGATCTATTAGTGACAAGGTATAACTGTAGTTGTAAATGCATTGATGACAATTTTTCAAATTTGTTATCTTCTCCTCTTTCTTGATGTCTTAATAGATGACAATTACATAATTTTCATGAATTATGTTAATGACAGAATTTAACTGTCATTGAAGGCAACTTTCTACTAGTGAATACATATAAAAAAAAATACTATATAAAACATTAAATATATTATCCCATATTTTTCTAAATGAAGTGTTTATAATCCGTTACATCACAAAATAAAGTATACAAAGTTACATAAACTTACCCAAAAATCAATTTCCAACAAATATGTCTCGTCTTTCTTTTATACATCAATGAAAACTATAACTACATGTGGTCCAATAGGAACGTGATTAACAAGAGCAGCTGGATCATTGAAAGACCAACATCCTCCTGCAACTATCTCTTTTGAGTTTTGCTGAAACAAACACAATAAAGTAACCTTAGTCAATTATGAACCATCTTCTACCAAAGCTAGAATATGATTAGAAACGTCACAAACTAGAAATAACTCTAAGTATCCTAAACTTTTTAACCCCCCTCTTCCCCAAGCAAACCAAACCAAAAAGAATAAAGCATGTATTTGAGTCAATTCTCAACCAAATTCCATGGAGCCTGCAATATGCATCGAAACATCACAAACTACAGAGAAGTCTAAATCTCCTAAACTTTTCAACACACCCCGAACAAATCAAAACCAAACGTAAAACAATAAAGCTCAAGTCTTCCAGCCAATTCTCAACTAAATTCCACCAGGTCTATATGCATTGAAATATCACAAACTACATAGAACCCTAAATATCCTAAACTTTTTAACCCCCAAAAACAAAAATAAGGAAGGAATTGAAACAAAAGATACTAACCAATAAACCTTAGTTAGATGCAATTAAAGGAAGACATAATACATGACTTGCAGGAATATACCTAATAACTTCCAAAAAAACAACGAAATTTTAATGATTTTGGTGGTTTAGTAAAGGAATGCAGTAGATGAAAGAAGAAAGAAACTGGACCAAGTTTAACTATATGAAGTTTGTTTGTGCCATCTAAGTAGAAAAAAAATCTCATTTTCCTCATTCTTAGCAATCAAAAAATAGAAAAGCTATTCATTTATTAGGTAAAAGAATGCAGAACAACTAATAAAAGTAAGAAATCAAGTGAAATTCAATACAAACAGCTCCCACATCAAATCATATTGTATTGTCAAAGTTTAAGAAAATTAAGAAAGTAAGAAAATCAGTTGAAGAAAGCAAAAGAAAGAAAAATAAAAAATCTGATAACATCAACAATATTAAACAATTAGTTATCCATATGAAATAGACTAGAAGATATTAACCACATAATTTTTAGGAAATAACTCACCAGCCTTGGTCATACCAATATCACTATCAATGGTTCACAAGCCATCTGTTTGCCTTGTCAGGAATAATGTGGATGGAGAATTCCGGTTGAGCATCAAGCTTGCTCTTGTCAGTCAATCTCTCAAATCGTATTTTTTCCAGAGCCTAAAAATAAGGATTTAACTCAATAATTAGTTAAACCAATCACCTAGAGTACTTCAATTCCTAAGAAGAGGATACAACATCTTCTATAATGTATCAACTAAGAATAGAGTATAATCATAGAAATACACATAAATACTATAATTTTATACCAATAACAATAGATACCGAGTAAAAATAAGATGGGCCTTCAATTGCAATTTAAAATAAACTACAAATATGCATAAATATTCTCAAACGAGCAATAACATTTCTTATTGTGTTCCATCATGATAGTTGGGTCATTATATATGCATTGGACTGCACATTTTATAACCAAGCTACAAAACATCTAAAAATATGAGAGATGAAACAACGATAAATTATTCACATTTCACACATGACAGTAGCTAAGACTCGTGACAGCAAACAATTTGTTGAGAGCCATGAAACTAAAAGTAAAACCTTCTCTAAACCGATTATGATCCACCCAATTTCAATTTATGGTGGTTTTCATGAAACTTGAGATGCTAGTACTAGAGAATAACTTTTACAAATTAGACAATGGGGCTAAATGACAAGAAAGAGATTATCAAATCATATCATTGTTAGCATTAATATTTTTGTTATTATTATTATTTATCTTTGAGGGTAGATTAGTCATTTCTTACATAGAGTTAACGACTTATATAAGCTGTGTATTCCAAAACTACTGTGTTGTTAATAAATCAAACCCTAATTTTATCTCCCTATGTTTTCATGGTATCAGAGCCTCCATTATCGAAGCCATTAGTTAATCGGCGAGTGAGAGAATTTCATGTGAATTCAGGTTTTGAAGCTGTTGAATTTGTAGTCAATCTCGTGAAGAAATTAAATTTAGACTTCTCGTGGACGCGTCAGTAATTTGAATGGTTTGTGTTTTGAGTTTTGGATTTTGTACTGCATCGAGGGAGTATCAGTGAATATCATTTTGAGTTTTGAATTATGATATGTGCTTTGGAATTTGGGATTCTGATATGTGCTTTGGAATTTGGAAACTTTGTTTGTTTGGATTATTAATTCGATTTTGGAATCATTTTGATTTGTTCTTGGATATGTTGCCCACAATTTTTGTGGATTGTGGATTGGAAGTTCACATAGATATTGAGTCTTCGGAGTAGTGCATAGTGCAGTTTTTTGTTCGGTGAAATATGGTGGTGATATTGTTGGGTGAAATTTGATAGTTGTTTTGCTGGGTGAAATTGAGAATTTTTTTATTTTGCCGTTATGTCGAATCGTAAGGATGATTCTCTTCAATCAATTAGTGTACAGTTGGATGGTAAAAATTACTCGTATAGGAGTTATGTTATGAAGAATTTCTTGCGTGGAAAATCTATGTGGAGTTATGTTACAGGTGTTCGAGTTAAGCCTAAAGACACCAAGGCAGATGACTATGCATCCTCATTGGATACTTATGAGGCTGACAATTCGAAGATTATCACGTGGATAAATAATTCTGTTACACACTCCATTGGTGCAATTAGCAAAATATGATACTGCTCAACAAGTTTGAGATCATTTGGCCAAATTGTATACTCTGTCTAATTTTGCCAAACAATATCAATTGGAGACAGATATTCGTGCATTACAATAGGATGATACAAGTATTCAGGACTTTTACTCCTCTGTATCATAATTATGGGATCAATTGACATTAACAGAATCCTCAGAATTAAGCACATTTGAATCTTACATTACTCGAAGAGACTCACAGAGCTTGATCCAATTTCTTATGGCTCTTCGTCATGATTTTCAGCCATTACGTGGGTCAATTTTACATCGTACTCCTCTCCCTTCTGTTGATGCAGTGGTTAGTGAACTATTAGTAGAGGAGATTCGTCTTGAGTCTAAAGATAAGAGCACACCTCCTCAGAGTCAATCCATTTTTGCTACTCCACAACAATCTTCAACAAGTGTCATACAGAAGAATTCTCACACAAAGGTGTCTTATGACGAGTGTGCATTCTGCAAAAAGAAGGGTCATTGGAAGGCTCAATGTCCGTTTTTGTTGAATAAGATTGGTAAATCGCAATAGAAGCAGCAACAACAACAACATCATCCGCCATCCCAGCAGCAGCAGCAATCTTCGCAACCCATTCCATGGACATATCGACCGCTTCAATCCAATAATGGAGTGGCGGCCCCATCTTTGGATCCCTACATGTTTGAGCAGTTTCAGAAGTTCCTGGTTTCACAGCCTCCTGCTATGTCTGCCTCGTCTTCTAAAGGTTTGTCATCGCTTGATACTTCAGGTATATCCTCTACCTTATGGGTATTGGATTCAGGTGCGTCCTCTTTTGTTTCTTAGTCTTCTCATTCGTCTGTACCAATCGTGACTGTTGATGGCACTCCTGTGTCGTCACAATTGTTACTCCTTCTGTGTTTCTCTCTGATGTTTACTATATTTCTAGTCTTACTTTGAATCTTGTCTCTGTTAGTCAATTATGTAAATCTGGATAATTTACTTTTCGTCTTCCACTTGTTCTATACAGGACCCGCGGTCTCAGAAGGAGATTGGGACAGGCCGTAGGCAGGGGGGACTATGTTTTGTTAATTGATAAGAAAATGTAATTATTTCTTACTTACCTCCAAAGAATTGATACAAGACTATAAATAGGAGCTACAAAGAAGAAAAGAAAAGAAACCCTTGCCTATTAGGATAAGAAAACACTTACCCATTAGAACAAGGAAACCTAACCTAAACACAATAGAAAATTAAAAGAAAATAATATAATTTAACACTCCCCCTCAAGCTGCTGAATGAATATTTTCCATTCCTAGCTTGCTAACCAAATGCTCAAAGTCGTTGTTGTTCAATCATTTAGTTAGGATATCTGCTATTTGATTATTTGTTGGTACAAATGGAGTACATATGAGACCGCTGTCTAACTTCTCTTTTATGAAGTGTCTATCAACCTCAACATTCTTTGTTCTATCATGTTGAACTGGATTATGTGCAATACTGATGGCAAATTTATTATCACAGTAAAGTTTCGTAGGCATTTCCCATGGAATCTCCAAATCATCTAAAATAATTTTTATCCACAGTAATTCGCAGATGCCCAATGTCATTGCTCTAAATTCCGCTTCTGAGCTCGATCTTGCAACTACATTTTGTTTTTTACTTCTACATGTCACTAAGTTTCCACCAAAGAAAGTACAATAGCCAGAAGTGGAATTTCTATCTTTTATCGATCCTGCATAATCTGCATATGTATAAACTTCTAGATTTAGTTTCTCGCATTTCTTAAACAACAATCCTCTCCCAATGGAGTCTTTCAAATAGTGAAGTATTCAGTACACTACTTGGAGATGAACTTCTTTTGGACTATGCATAGATTGACTTACCACTCCTACAACATACGCAATATCTGGTCTCGTTTGAGAAAGATATATTAATTTTCTAACTAACCTCTGGTAAGTTTCCTTATTTACTGGAGGACTCTCTTCAGATGCACATAATCTATGGTTTTGATCAATTGGCGTTCCTATCGGTCTGCTGCCAAGTTTTCCTGTTTCAGAAAGTAAGTCAATCACATATTTTTGTTGTGATAGGAATATGCCTTGTTTAGAATAGGCAACTTCTATTCCAAGAAAATATTTTAACTTTCCTAGTTATTTAACTTCAAACTCTTGGATTGAACAATTTCTCAATTTATCTTGTTCGTTATTATCATTACCAGTGACAAAATATCGTCGACATAAACAATTAGTGCTGTCATGCCCGCTGTAGTAGAATGTTTTAAAACAATGTATGATCTCCTTGACTTTTTTTATAGCTCATCTTCCTCATAACTTGAGAAAATCTACCAAACCATGCCATATGAGATTGCTTTAATCCATAAAATGTCTTTCTTAATTTACAAACTTTATTTCCTGGTTGCTCATACCCAGGTGGAATCTCCATATAAATTTCTTCTTCAAGATCACCATGCAAAAAAGCATTTTTTACATCATATTGTAACATGTCCCATCCATGATTTACAGCAAGAGATAAAAGTATTCCTACTGTGTTCATCTTGGCAACGAGCGCAAAGGTTTCAAGGTAATCAATTCCATATGTTTCAGTATATGATTTAGCAACCAACCGTGCTTTGTACATCTCAAGTGTTCCATCTGCTCTATATTTCACAGTATATATCCATCAACATCCTACAACTTTCATATCTTTAGGCATAGTAACTAGCTCCCACGTTCTATTTTTTTTCTAAAGCCTGCATTTCAAGATTCATTGCTTGCCGCCATTTTTCATGTTGTATTGCCTCCATATATGTTTTTTGGAATATTTACCTGTGTAAGATTAACCATGAAACTTCTGTACTAACTTGAGAGTTTGTCATATGATACAAAATGAGACAATGGATACTGAGTACAAGTTCGTTTTCCCTTCCTTAAAGCAATAGGCAAATCCAGGTCTGACTCATCATTAGCAGATATTGTAATGTCTAATTCATCACTGATTCTTTTATCGTCAATTGTAGTTCCAGAGATATGTTTAGACTCTTCGACTTGCGTATCCTTTTCAATGTTCCTTCTTGAATAAACCTGTAATGGTATAGTAGTAGAAGGGTTAGATGGCCCTGGTGATGTGTCTATGGGTGGTAAAGGGTTATATGGACCTGGTGAGGTGTCTATGGGTAGTAAAGATGAAAAGGATTGACTAATGTTGGGGTCAATTTCAATAGGGTTTGGTACAGGTGATGGTATATGATTTAATACAGGAATTGTGAGGTTGGGAATGGGCAAATTCTTCTCTTCCAACAATATTTCCTCTCCCTGAAGATAAGGTGAGGTAAAGAAGCTGATGTCTTCATAAAAGGTAACATAAGCAGAGATGAAGTACCTTTTTGAAGGAGGATGATAGCATTTATATCCCTTTTGAGTGTTCGAGTATCCTACAAATATACACTTAAGTTCTCGTGGATCAAGTTTACCTCGCTGATGACTGTGAACATGAACGAAGGCTACACAACTAAATACTCGAGGAATCAAGTTATTTGTCGTTAGAAAATCAGGATAAAATTTTGATAGGATATCCATAGGAGTTTTCAGATCTAGAATAGCAGATGGTAAACGATTTATTAAATAAGTGGCTGTTAGCACAACTTCCCCCCAGAAGGATTTAGGAACATTTCTTTGAAAAAGAATGGCACGTGTGACAGAAAGAATGTGACCAATTTTTCTTTCGGCCACTCCATTTTGTTGAGGAGCGTCCACACAAGATGATGTTAGGTTTTGATTGAAATTATCTCGAGCAGTGTCAGAGCACAATCGTTTGGGTTTGATTCCGAATTGGTTTTCTATCCTATCAAAGAATGTTTGAATGGTAGAACCAACATCAGATTTTTGCTTTAAAAGAAAAACCCATGAGACTCGAGGACAGTAATCAATGAACACAATAAACCAGCTAAATTAGGAAATATTTGGCACATTGGAGGGACCTCAAACATTAGTATGAATAAGAGAGAAAGGAACTGATATTCATTTATTATTACTAGGGAAGGGTACACGCTTGTGTTTAGCGAGTTCACAAACTTCACATTGAATTGACTCTGGACTAAGATTTTTGAATAAATCGGGAAATAAAATTTTAAGAGTGTGAAATGAAGGATGTCCTAGTCTATAATGGTTCAACAAAAGCTTACTTGAAGGATGATGAGTTTGTGAGGTGAAGGAGACTGGAACACTATTCAGACCAATAGGTTCATCAAGATAATAGAGTCCATTTTTTTCGTTACCAAGTCCGATCGTCTTCCCATTGCTCTGGTCCTGTAAAATACAAGATGAATCATACAAAATTAATCTGCATCCTAAATCTTTGATCAAATTCTTCACTGAGATCAAATTAACCGTTAGACGTGGTATATGAAGCACATCTTTTAACATAATTTTCGAATTTATCTTGATGTCTCATTGACCAGCCACTGTTACTAAGGTACCATTTGCAGTAGAAATTTTTTTATTGCTCGGACAAGGACTGTAAGAGATAAAATGATAGTTACTATTCGTCATATGGTCAGTTGCACCGGAATCAATAATCCAAGTACAATGTTTAGGTTGAGAAGTTGTACTTGTCAAAGTTGCCGAACCTGTACCTTGACTATGAGCATTATCCAAGGTTTTTAAGAGGCTCCTTAATTATTTGATCTCATGTATGTCCAACTTTTTGGTAATTTTGGACGTTTGCGACATTGATGCTAAAATACACTGAACAGCAACTCAAAATCAGAGATCTACGCACAAAACTAACGGTTGAAGTACCAAATAGAAGGATGAGGAAAAATCAGCACTCAACTGAACCAAACCAAACTGAAAGAGGGCTGAACCGAACAAAAACAAGGAGAACGGAACCAAAATCGGTTGAACCAAATAAAAAAACCTGTCGAATCGAACCAAAAACGTCTGAACCAAACCAAAACCAGTCGAACCGAACTAAAAACGGGCTGAACCTAGCCAAAATGCTGAACCAGACCGACAATAAATTGAACCGGGTCGAAAAGATACCGAACCGGGCTGAAACGAGCTGGACCGGGTTCAATGTATGCTGAACTGGACCGAAATAGACAGATCTGGGCTGGAAATACGCTGAACCGGACCGAAAATACATCAAACCGGAATGGAAATACCTTGAACCGGACTGAACCAAATTGAACCGGACATACCAGAAAAATCAAATCAGACCAAACCGGGAAATTTTTTTTTCCTTATCTTATTTTTGAAGCCCTAAAAACACAGTTGCCTCACAATCCATAATCGACCACGAACGGCAAACCCAAAAGTAATAGGAAATTGATTGGCAATGAAGGTTGATCGAAAACGTGATCAGCAATGAAGGCCAATCGAAAAATTGATCGGCAATGAAGGGCAATCGAAAAAGCCTCAATGCTCTGATACCGTGTCAATTGATAAGAAAAAATAATTATTTCTTACTTACCTCCAAAGAATTGATACAAGACTATAAATAGGACTTACAAAGAAGAAAAGAAAAGAAACACTTGCCTAGTAGGATAAGAAAACACTTACCCATTAGAACAATGAAACCTAACATAAACACAATAGAAAATTACAAGAAAATAATATAATCTAACAGTTTTGGATCAACTCAAAGTATCAGGTGTTGAAGCTTCTAGTGTGGATTCATCCTCCTTTCGCTTGAGTAGTTCATCGCCAATTTTTTATTTGTGGCATTCTCGTTTGGGTCATGTTTCTGCGTCTCGTTTGCGTTTCTTAGTGTCTACAGGAGCTTTGGGATATTTAGACAGTCATGATATTTCTGATTGTAGTGGTTGTAAACTTGCAAAATTCTCAACTTTACCTTTCAATAATAGTATTCTGATGTGTGGGGGCCGTCTCCTGTACCCATTAAAGGGGGTTCCAGATACTACGTTTCGTTTATTGATGATTATACTCGTTATACTTGGATTTATCTAATGAAGCATAGGTCCGACTATTTTAATATTTTCAACAACGTTCGAGCTGTTGTGAAAACTCAACATTCCGCTATCATAAAGTGTTTTCGTTGTGATTTGGAGGGTGAATACACTTCTAATGCTTTTTATCATTTACTTGCATCGAATGAGACTTTACATCAGACCTTTTGTACTGACACTCCTCAGCAAAATTGTGTTGCTGAGAGAAAACATTGCCATCTTGTTGAAACTACCCGATCATTTTTATTATCAGCCGATGTTCCAAACGAATTTTGGGGGGAAGCGATTCTTACCGCCACACATGTGGTGAATATAATCCCGACATCACATAATTTTGGTCTGTCTCCCTTTGAAAAATTATATGGACACGTGCCTAATTATTTCTCATTGCGTGTCTTTGGTCAGTACAAATTGTCAGTAAAAATTATATAGACACGTGCCTAATTATTTCTCTTTACTTGCCTAATTATTTCTTCGTCCACATGTCGAGCGCAATAAATTGTATCCTAAATTGGCCTTCGTCCACGTCCACATGTCCAACATTAACGTTCACTGTTTACAAACTACGAGTTTTAAGACAAAATACCCAACAAACTCCCACTTGGACTAACACTCCTAGTGGGTTTGCAACATGGTTGAGTTAAGTGCGAGAAATGTAAACACAATAAACTAGGGCATCTCATACGCAATTTCTCCTACTTGCCCTATTTATTCTAATCGTAGTCCTAAACTCTATAGGTGACTCTCCACTGCCCCACTGCTATCGCAATACAAAGTGATGGGCAGATGTATGTCCGGAACAACTTCTAGATCATTTATGAACTTTCTAAGCCATACTGCTTCCTTGGCTACTTCGCATGCATCAACATATTCTGCTTCCATTGTGGCGTCGGCAATGCAGCTCTGCTTTATACTTCTTCACACTACTGCTCCTCCATTAAGAGTGAACAGTGAACACCGATCCCGAAGTAGATCTCCTTGAATCTATATAAGTTTGAAAATCGGAGTAAATGTATCCAGTAAGGATCAAATCATTATTTCCATACACGAGCACATTGTTCCTTATTCTTCTAAGATACTTAAGGATATTCTTAATGGCAGTCCAATGTGCATAACTGGGATTGGACTAATACCTGCTGACTATCCCTACTGCAAAGCATATGTCTGGTCCGGTACATAGCATTGCATACATCAAACTCCCGACTGCTGATGCATAGGGAACACGTCTCATATCCTCAATTTCTTGAGGTGTCTTAGGACATTGTTCCTTCGACAGATGTGTTCCATATCTGAAGGGTAGAAGACCTCTCTTGGAATCTTGCATCTTATACTTAGACACACTTTGTCTATACAAGATGTTTGAGACATAGCTAGCGTTCTGTTCTTTCGGTTCCAAACTATTTGGATACCTAGAACATACTGTGCCTCTTCAAGATCTTTCATTTGAAATTGGGTTGCTAGCCAATTTTTTATGTCAGTCAAATATCCTACATTATTCCCAATAAGTAGGATGTCATCTACATACATAACAAGAAATGCTATCGTGGAGTTGATGATCCTTTTGTAAACACAAGGTTCATCAATATTTTGTTCAATACTGTAAGATTTGATCGCAGCATCAAATCTCACGTTCCAGGATATGGATGCTTGTTTTAATCCATAAATGGATTTTTTAAGTTTGCAAACTTTTTGCTCCAGACCCTGTTTTACGAACCCTTCTGGTTGGACCATATGGATACTTTCGTCAAAATTACCATTCAGAAAGGCACTTTTGACATCCATTTGACAAATTTCATAATCATAAAAAGTGGCAATGGATAAAAGTATCCTAATAGATTTAATCATAGCAACAGGTGAAAAGGTTTCTTCATAGTCTATCCC
>NW_019104619.1:18299-31530 GCF_001995035.1 Momordica charantia
TTAATTTAACAGGTTGGGTTTGGTTCGAGTTGAACCGACCAAAATGTTATTAAACCCCCTAACCGAACCAAATTTTCGGTTCTTAAAAAATTCAACCTAACCCAACTTGAAAAAATTTCTAACACAACTCAACTTTTACAGTTTGGGTTGAGTTTTCCGGGTTGCTCAAGTCACCAGGTTTTTTGAACACCCTTGGTATTTTACATGTAAAGTCAACAAAGGTGTCAATGTAGGAGTGGCATCATTCATTCATTTATTATTATTTTTTTTTTATAAAAAATAAAAGCTGCACTTGCCCCAAGGCCCAAACTGGACCAAAGATTGGATTCAAACATACAATCTTTGGGTAGGTGACGGGACCATCCCTTGGGGGCGAGTGGGATGATTCATTATGCATTCTTTAATGCTTTATTCTCAATTTTATTTTGGTAATGGATGCAAACTTCTTCATTCATATGATGTGTGCCTCATCTTTAATTGTTGTTGTGGAGATTCCTGGGGGAGATGCTTGTTTCTTCTCCCTTTCATGGTAGTGCTGAAAGAGTAGGTGTTTTACCATATCTGATATATGTTATGTCACAAAATTTGTAACATAGTAAAGCTCTTTTAGGATTTTATACCATAGTATTGACGTTTTTAATTATTATTTTTTGTTTTAAAATTTTAAACTCCTTTTCCCTGTACTGTCAAATTGAAATTTAATTTTTAATTCAAGCTGCACCCATGGCTTCAGTATCCTGCTTCTGCTTGCCTTTGGTTCCAATCACATATTTAGCATATCTTTCATTAAGATGTAAAAGGATCATTCAATTTTTATTAGTGTTTTCAAGGTGCAAAGGATCATTCAATTTTTATCAGTGTTTTCAAGGTGCACCTAGGCGCTCGCCACAAAAGGCGAGGCGTTTTGGCTCGAGTGTGCCGCACCTTGAATAGCATCGAGGCGAGTGCCTTCAATCAGCAGCTCGCTTTTGTGCACTTTGCCTTGCCTTGGTGCGCCATCGCCATAAGGCAAGGCAACCCTCTTTTATTTTTTATTTGTTACAATGTTAAAAATCAACGAAAGAAACCCTAAAAAAATGAAAACGCACACCCAAAAATCGAAATACCCACACCTGAAAGCCTTCCTCCTTTGCTGCTACTTCGTCCTTTGCATGGAATTGAGTCTTTTCCTATTCTCTTTTACATTGGCTCGAGTCTTTTCCTATTCTATTTTACATTTTCAAGCCACGTTAACTGCACACAATTGCCTTGCCATCTGGTAGCAAAGGCCGGATGGCAGTGAATTTTTTATTTAAGTTGATAGTTTAAATTTTATTTAATTTTAGTATTCTATTTAACCACTAATTTTACTTCATTTTTTTAAAATTTATATTTATATTTAAATTTTTTCTTAATTATTTGAGTTAAATTTTGTTGGCACATTAAATAGTTTTATAAATATTTTCATCTAGAGTATTTTTTTAATATGTAAAATTGCTATAGATGATATTTATTTATTATTTAAGTACTCCTCCCTTCACTTGGTGACGCCTTTTTGTCGCCTCTCGCCTTAAGGTGATGATAAGACTTGTCGCCTCAAGGTGTGCCTTGAACTTTGAAAATACTGATTTTTATTAGTATATTTAATCTAATTGGGTTATTTAAAATATTTTAATTTTAGAATATTTTAAATGTTTTTCAAGCTATTGGTTTTTTCATTTCAAGTTCAAAGAGATTTTTCATTGGCACCACCAATATTTACGACAGTAGTGCTTATTGCAGAGTTAGGTGTTAGAAGAGGTTACTTTAAGTAAAAGTAAAACTGATATTCTAAAAACTGTAGGTTATTTTGATTTATGATAGCTCTATCATGTTCCATGTTTGTCATGGTGCTAATTCTGTTGATCTCGGTATTATTTCATTTCACTAGATGGGGTAAGTGTTAGTGGTGATGACTATTGTAACTCTGATGTGGATTGGCAAGAATCTAGGGAAGAGTGAAGTTGGAACTTTCAGGGACGAGCTTTCTTCTCTGTTTCATCCCAGCAATGGGGAAATTAAAGAAATTTGGATTCTGGAGGATGGGATCGATTCTTCTCCTCAAATTTAGAAAACTCCGATGAGGTTAAGTATGTAAAAGAGAAATTAGGAGATGAGGGTGCTGGTTTTTTGAAAAAATCCAGAATAATTTTGGTTCCTATTTCAAATGGCGAGGAAAAAGTAAAAAAGAAGAGTTTGCTGAAGCCTAAAGTCGGTAAGAAGAAGCAGGAGCAGTGATGTTTTGGTCTTGCTTTTGAGCTTGGCTTCCTTAATTCATTGTTTTTGTTCTCTTTGGCGGTCCTGTCGTCGCTGCACTTGAATCAATTTTTGGTTCATGGTTTTCCATTTGGGGAGTGGATCTTTTGTAAGCTTTTTGTTTAGCTTCTTCATTAGGTGGCTCAGCTTCTGTTTTGCCAAGTTCCTTGGGCTGCTTTCTTAGGATTTTTGTTTGGTTGTTTCTGTGTTTAGGTTGGTCCTAAGCATAAGGGTTTTTGGTTTGTATTGGTTCTCTTTGGTATTTTGGCTTGGCTTAGAGTGTGTATGTATTTTTTGGTTCTTGGTTGGGTTGTTTATGCTCTACTTTTGGAAGTTAATGTAACTTGCTCAGTGTTTTTTTTTTTCCTTTTCAATGAAAAATTCTTTTTGTTGTCAAAAAAAGAAAAGAAAAGATGGGGTAGCTTCACGCAACTTTATGATATTCCTAAGCTTCTCTACGATCTCATTGGACACCTGGCACAAGTTCTTTTTGTTAACACAGTTGCTCCTTAATACATTAATGTATGTGTGTGTATCATGTTTCTGTGGTATTCAGTATTCTAGAATTTGCACCCTTAGTATACTGCAGTGGCCAATGAGTTTATTCGTATTCTCTCTTCTATCTTATTTCTATGTCCATAATAATTGTTATGATTCTAGCAACACTGTTTTCATTGGTTCCATTCCCTCTTTAGACCATCCTTATTAATGAGCTGCCTTCCATGAAAATGTTTTGGTCAGAACTGCTTCCACTATAGGCAGCTGACATACGTTGCTGGTGTTCATTGACTTTATTTTATCCTTTGGAGGAGAGATAGAATTTATACCATTGTAAGGACATCAATGCTGGTACTGATTGAATTTATACTTCTACTCCTTGTAATACCACCACCTTATTATAACTTGCAGAATTTTCAAGACATCCTTAGCATCATCGTTACTTTACAGTCCATGACATAAAAAACAAGTTTGAAATCAACTTTATTTTCTTCATCTTATGAAAAATATAAGTCAATTCTTCTAGGCATTTGAATGCAGTCCCTGTGACTTGGGTAATTGGGCATGAAAATACCATTTCTTGCTTAGCTATGAGCAATAATTTTTTATATGCAAAGGTAAAAGATCAAAAGATTCAGTTTGTATAAATTTCTGCAGATATCACTCTAAGCTTTAGCTGCAAAAGATCCGAAAGTCAAAACTTGTATAGTCTATATTTATCGTTATTTTAATTTTTATGAAACAATCAATTAAGTGGTTGTTTGTTTCTTCAATGAACTACTAACACATCTTAGTGGATATTATCTTAGGTTAATCCTCGTCTCGAAGAGTTAAAGTCATATAAGTTACAGATGGACGAGTCAGAAAATCTTGTTAAGCAGAGTGATCATGGTAAGCGAAAATTGGGTGGAGAGGCATCCAATGTAGAGTCTCCTGCCAAACGACGAAAAGATGTTGTACATGAGACAAAGAAGGTTGACGGAAAGGGTAAAGGTCAATCACAAAACTTAGATGATCAAACAGGAGATAGCAAAGCAAGAGTTAAAAAATCTAATGATGCAAGTGACCAACAAATGAAAGATTCCGTCCAGGAAAAAGGGAAAGTATATAGTGACCAATGCACTGCATTCATCTCCAACCTCAACCTCAAGGCAAGTTATTCCCAAAGCGCCTATCTAATTTTAGTTCATTCTCTGCATCTTCATGGATGAGCACATGGTTAATGTTGCTTCACTGCAACTCTGACAGGCAACTTATGAGCACTTGCGGGACTTCTTTGAAGATGTTGGTGGAGTTGTCGCAGTTCGAATATTGCACGATAAGTTTACTGGAAAATCACGGGTCTTCTCTTCCTCTCCCTCCAAGATTTCTATTCATCTGTTATCTTGTTATATAACTTGATGACAAGTTCTTATTAATTGCGAACTGTTATTTTTTTTTGGGAAATTTAGAATGCTTGCTTCTAATTGTGATAGAAGATTTTCGACAATTTGGTTGTTGATATTATTTATATGTTTGGAACTTGGAAGGACATATAGATGTCTTTCATGGAATACCGAAAATGCTAATACTTAGCAATGTTGGAAGTTAGATAGGTGGGTTTGATGGGGTTTTTGATCTCTTAGTTTCCTCTTAGCCTTCTTTTGAGTCATAAGGTCTATTCTCTTTCTAATTTAACTTTTATGAACTGAAAAAAAAAAAAAAAGAAAGAATCCTACCACTAATGTCTGTTTTGTTTACTTCTTTATCTATATGATAGTATTCATTTAGTCTTTTTGAACCAGAAACAAATTTTTCATTGATAGATGAAAAAGAAGAAAATGTTCCAGGATACAAACTCCAAAAGAGAGCAAAAAAGGACTAAACACACAACAAATCTCAAAAAATTACAATGAGAATAAAACATTAGAGAAGAAAACACGTAATACCTTAACAAAACGACGTGCTGAAACAACCAAAACCACTTCCTTCAATCTGCAAAAACTGCACCAATATATTGAATAAGAGAAAAGCACATCCAAAAATTTTCAATGGACAAGTTTTGCAAGGAGAACCAACGGTGTCCATAATCCAGTACCCAATTCTACTCACAGACCCTTACAAGTTGCCACAATAGAAAAAAGATATATATTGACAAAAAAGAGGCAAAGAAACAGCGTACCCTCCACCCAAAGAAAACAAGTGGTTATAAGAGCCTTCCAATCATACATAATCATGAGGAGGCTATAAGTACGAAAGAATTTCTTGTGGTTAGAGTACCGTCATAATGTTGTACACTACAAAAAATAATTTCCGTAATTGACTCAATTCCAAGGGATCTGAGCCTTGTTTTTAAAACTCATGCCCGCAAGACATTCTAACATCCAATCACATACCAGATTAGGGGAGACAAACCAATAAACCAAACTCTTTCAGCAGAAAAATCAGCCCTAAGAGCAAAAGGACAATGATAGAAGATAGGGTCAATTCAGTGAAAGCCTTAATTTACATATTGTGGTCCGAAAGGAACCAAAGGATCTTCGAAGACAAGCAGAGGGATTGGTTTGATTGTTTAGATATGGCCAAGTTTAAAGTTTCTCAGTTACCACGATTTGTTCTTCTTGGGAGGCCTTCTTAGGGCTTTAGTTGTTTGCCTTTATTTTATGTATTTATTTTTCTGCTTTACACTTTTCACCCCCTTGGGAATTTGTATTTTTGAACGTCTCAATTTTGTTTCATATATATTAATGAAAAGTTTGGTTCTTATTAGGAAAAAAAAAAGATATGGTCTTAGGATTCATCATTCTTGGTACGAGGACAACAAACTGTGGGAGAAAGCACCCAATTTGGGAATTATTTATGGATCTTCTCAGCTATTTCGAGACTTCTATAAGACAGACAGAAGAAATATTTTTACTTTTTTGGGAACCTTTAATTCCAAAAAAATACTCACCTAGGGAGCTCTCAGCTTGTTGTTAGATTTGGTAAGATGGAGGAAAGCTGATTTGGTGAATTTACCAGTAGATTATAGTGACCACAACACCTTTTCTTTTAGCCTCTCCTCATTGGATCATGGGAAGCTTCTTTGTGGGCACAACTCTGTTTGCAATTTTTGTGTCGAAAATCCTTCTGCTCACTCCTCAAGTCCCATACTTGGTTATCAACATTCCAGCTCAAATTTTAGAATATGAATAAATAATAAAATTTACTATAACCCATCCGTTTAAGTTTTTGGCTTTAGTGGTCATTTAACATGCTATCTTGTGTTTGAACCCTTGAAATGTCATTTCCTTTTCATTTAATATTGATATTCCCTCTTGGTCACTACTCACGGACAACTGGAGTCATTTTTGTTGTTCTTGTGGCTCCTCTATTTTGGATCTGCCTACATTTTTGTCAGCCCATTTTTCTCTATATTTTCAT
Source organism: Momordica charantia (assembly GCF_001995035.1). The sequence goes on from NW_019104619.1 coordinate 24,474, forward strand.
TCTAAATAAAAGTGATTTTCTAAAAGGCTGAAGAAAAGCCTCTAACTTGTTCCGTGTGAAAACTATTGGAGGTCACAAGCCACAGAGAGGGTTGCGAGTTTTAATTGGAAATTGAGGAGATATGTAAGTGTACAAGCTACAAAGGTTCTTTGCTATTGTCGATTAGAATCTTATTCCTTGCATTTCTATTAGCTAATTTTTGACTTATAGACTTATAGGCCAGTTTTATTTTTGACAGAGAAATGGCTTACTTGCAAGTTGATTCTTAAATTTGGTGGCATGTTTGATGAGCCAAGGAGGTGGATTTGTTCGTTATTTTCATGAATAAACCTTTTCCTGTCTAAATGAAATTTATCTTCCTCTCTTATTTAGGAAGTGTTACTCACAGTAAATCTCCAGAATGAATTATTATTAAATTCAAGGCCTCTCTTTGGAGTTCTTTATCTCCTCTATTTAAACCTTACTCCCCCAGTTTGATAAATTTAAATTGGGGTGTTTTTATTACATCTTCCTGAATCTTTGGCTTTATTTGCAATTTTACTTGTACTTCCACTCTTTCGAGAGTTTGTATCTTTGAACAATTTTGTTCCTTTTCATTAATTCAATGAAGAGTTAGTATCTTGTTAAAAAAAAGAGTGAATTATTATTGTGTTTTTTTCATAAGAATCGATGCACTTTTCTTTAAGAGAATTGAAAACTGCAAGAAAGACCAAGGAATATTAACATATACTATTTGGTTATTCTTATTTCCCTTCATAACCTGCTATTATATTTCTTATTTTTGGATTTAGTGTATTTCTGTTTGATTGGTGAGTGCATTAACATATTCATGTGCATTTCTAAGATTATTTGATCGAGCTCTAGCACCGTTACAAGGTTGTAAATTGATGACATGGTTTTTTGTAGTACTGATGTATATCTACCTTATTGATGGGTTCAATTGTTTATTTGTAGGGACTAGCATATGTAGATTTCTCTGATGATGCACATCTTGATGCTGCAGTTGCAAAAAACAAGCAGTTGCTGCTTGGGAAAAGGATAAGCATTGCACGGTCTGATCCTAAGAAAGGTATAGCTTAAAAAAAGATGAAAATTAGATAACATCCAATCAAAATTAGTATGCACTGTCATCAAATAAGAAAGTTAAATAAGACATACTTTTCGTTGATCATATCATATGTTGCCAACTTTTTAATTTGGAAAGTATACTTATTTTTTGTTCATATTTACTCAGATGAAAAGTTACGGATGTATTATGCTATGAATGAGGAGTCACTACATTAAATGCATACACCTACCAGCCTCACTTGCATGTCAGCCAGGGTTCTATTGCCATATTTGGGATATTGTGATAGGAAATCTATAGCTGCCTACTGTTAGTGGGAGTAGTAGGAAATGCCATGTAGATGTATTCAGTATATGGTTTTAGAATCTTAAATCACTACTAAATTCAAAAGCTTGAGTCAATAAATTATAGTTATTTATACATCTCTCTGAATGGGACAAAAACCAAGAACTCTGTCTCTGATTATATCCTTTTGTAGGAGGCCATGCTACAGATCGAGCTGGTGGAGGCAAGAGACCCGAGTCCAGAGGTTTCGGGAAGGAGCCTAGGAAGGCCAAGGAACAGCCAGCGGAAAGGAAGCACGGAGGGGACGGTGTCGAGCTCAAGGGAAAGAACACGTTTGCAGTGCCCAGGAATGTTAGAGCGCTTGGTTGGACAGCAGATAAACCAAAAAATGGGGAACAAGATGATGAGACGCCAAAAACCAATGATGAATTCAGGAAACTGTATTTTAAAGGCTGATTTAGCTTTTTTTGTTGTTGTGACGTAGGTTAGAGTTTCTCCCCTAATATCACAATATCACAAGGGGATTTTTGTTTTTACTTTAGAAAGTACTATTTCTGTGTAGTAAAATTCTGTTTAGGTATACTATGGTATCCTTTTGTTTGGATGCCTGTATTGGGTCTGTTGTATATAGTCCACTTGAGATGTGCACCATTTAAGTTTATTTTCAGGTTTTTTTTTTTTTTTTTATTTGATAAAAACGACAGTTCACTAGATGATGGTGTTTGATTATTCATACTTTAAGACAATGCTTACGAATGTGAACCTATTTTTCAATCACCTAAATTATTTTTATTTTATTCTAATATTGAACCTTAACCAACTGCAAATATAACCCTTTGCTTTCGCTTCTTAATTCACATTCACAACTCAATCTCAAAATCTCAATACTTCCCTATTATCCATTGCATATCTTTCTCAATTTAAATTCATTTTTTTCTATAATTATTTTATCTTATATATATAGATACTTTATATCTTGTTGAATTATGTTATGTAAATAAAAACAGTAGTTGATATCATTTTAGATAATGATGCCATAAATGATTAATAAAACATAATTAAGCTGCCATTAAACTTTAATTTATTCTTTCAAATAGTTTACATCAATTTTCATGATCTTGTTTTGACATTCGTTGATATTTCTATAAGTATATTACTTATATTTTTGGTTAGGATGATTAAAGTCATCAATTATAGCTTAATTAAGCTATAATTAAAATCTTATTTACTAATTCAAACAATTTTCATTATTTATTCTAAAATTTCTATCAACGTCCCTTGCTCAAGCATCTGCCCTTTTCCTCAAGTTGATGATCTCCTTCTCCTCTATTTTATTTTGGGAAATCCTGAGTAGTGGCTACATACAAGACACAAATTTGGATTTCCGAAAATTACGGAAGGTGTAATTTTTTATTTTTACCCCACCTACATCCACTTGCATCATTTGACAATTATACCCCACCCAGTTTCAGGAGCCACATTTTTTGTTTCAAACTCAAAACTAAATCCCTAAAATCTCTACCTTACATAAATGGAAAATAAAATTTAAACTAATTTAGATCTTATTTCAAAATTAAATCAATCTCTCCTTGCACAATTAGGATTTAATTCATTTGTCGATCAACCTTAATTGTTGTCATCCTGTCTCACTAATCTTCTATTCCATTGCAGGTCCTCTCGCTAATCTTCATCGTGCATCAATCTTGTTTTCCATGGAAATTCCTCTAAAATGAGTTAAACCCTAATCGACGTTGACTAAGGCCGTTTACGAAGTGTCACATGAGTGAATCTGATGGCGGTGAGTGGGAATGAGTAGAGGAAGGATAACGTCGGGCGTGGTCAGTCCTTCCGACCACGACGTAACGCTGATAAATAATAACATTGGCCACCATGTACAAGACAAAGAGTGTACCAATGATCTCCAATTTCTAGGCTATGCGCAATCCACTCTTTTTCAAAAGCAAATATACTTTTGATCTTCCTCCTACTGCTATGACTATTTTTGGTCGTGAAAATGTAAATTTTAAAGAATATTTTAGCAACCGGATGGTGTTGGCCCTACTTTTGTCGAATTACATGTCACTCAAGTCATGTAGACGCACATTCGCAAACTCTATAGAGACTCTTTAATGGGGAGCAGACACCCATTTTAGATGCACCATGTGTTCTTCAAAAAATAGAAAAAACATAAGAGAATGACAGTACTTGTAAACTCAACAAAGATACTGTAATTGGAAGCACATTCGATTGACGTTGTTCGTAATGACCATAGGCAAGTGACATCAAACAATGATAAGTGAATGTGCGTAGACAATGTTAAGCATGAACAATGGGAGACATTGTAGTCTACATAAATTATTAAGTGAGTCACTTGAACAATCGTATGCTCTCATCTCGTCTTTTGCAGCCAGACTGATCGATAAAAATCCCAGTATCGTGTGTCTCTACTTACTCTGTTTTTATTCTATCTATACATGTATTTACCCTATATATGTCTTAGCTACATCTCCATAGTTTTAAAAACAATATTTGATTTTTCAATCCTATTTTTGTACTTATTTTTCACTTTTCTAGATTGATTTTACGTTTTGTTAGGCACTTTTTCATATTCTTCTACATCTTAATCTTTTTTTATTTCAAAGTATTCATTTAAAAGATTTTATTTTGAAATTTTGAAATTTATAAATCTAGATTTTATTTTTGAAATTTTGATCTTTAAAAGTTTGATTCACTTTATTTCTTAAGATCAAGCTGTAGCAAAGAGTTATTTCAATGGTATTTTTGCCACAAAATTTTAGAGTAATGGTAGGATAGTTTTAGCTATTTTGGTGGGAGGATATATTTTTCCACATTAAATTCTAGCGTTGAGTTATAATTGTCTGGTAGCCATTTTTATGATATTGGATATTTTTTGCCATTTTTCAACTCACACTCTTTAATATAATATAAGCATTCCTCTAGTTGTCGATTAAAATTAAGGAGAGATATAAATACTCTAAAGCAAGGGCTACCTCATTATCATCATTCCTATGGAGAAAGTTAAAAACACGAAAAAAGAAAAGAAAAGGAGGAATACTATTACCCAAAAAGAGAGAGAGCTGACCTAAGGAAGACAATAACAATGGTGGTTGGAGTAGTTACCTAATGGATAAATCCCTATTCCTTATTCTATTCTTCTTCTTTCTAGCCCGAAACGAAATGGGTTGCATCTTTTCTTCTTTTTTTTTCGTTGTTCTATGTCAAGAACGGGTTACATTCATCACGTGGGTTATGGATTTTTGCTTGTAAACTTTGATTCGCTGGTATTTGAATTCGTTTTTGTTTGATTAAAGCTCGTGCTTCATTTTAATGTTTGAAATGACTGATCATCATGCTTGGACTGATAGTTCTATTAGTTTTCGGAAGAATTTGGTAGGACATAAAAAGTTTTAATATGTACTAGATCCATCTCCAACATATAGCGTGGGTGCTTAGAGATCAGACTCACCTAATATAACTTTAAACCGTGATTACAGTTCGTCAATTCAAATGAGAGTTTGGTTAATGTAAAATCTAGGTAATCTATGAAGATATCAAGTCTGTTTGGCTAGACGCTCCAACAACTTCATTGCTAGAGCATTGGTTAGTAGCAATATTGCAAAAGAACATAACTCCTATTATTTCTTCTTGTTTGATACTCATTTTATTTCGTTCTGTGCTATGTTCTGTTTAATTGTTAATTTAGTTTCTTGATAAAATATAATTATTTGGTTACCCACTTTTTGAGCGAAGCTTACAACATTTTTGTTAGATAATCCCTATGTAGACGAACTTTTTATCACTTGCCGCAACTTCACAATGTAGGGTGTTGAACCAAAACACTTGTGCTTCCGCCACCATTCGCCACCGCAGTCACCAACGTCCTCCACAACCATCACCATTCAATGACCGTCAGCTACCGCCGTCTTGCGAAGCGATTGCCATATTTCTTAGCTTGCACCGCAATCGCTAACACCACTGATTGTTGTTTGCCACAGTCTGCTAACGTCCTCCACACGCCACCACAACTGACATACGCCATGCACCCAATTATAGTGACTAGGATTTTCTATTACAATGTGTTTGCTTGCAGGGTTAGGTTTCAAATTTTGTGAGTGATTAAGAATGGAAATTTATTGTTTTACAAAGTGTGTTTTGGGGACAGGGTAATGATCAGGGTCATTAGTGATATTAATAGAATAGTAAATGTGTGTTAGTAATTAGATAAGAAATCGGTTAGAAGGAATTTGTTATAAATAAAGTGAGAGGCAACCGATGGAGGGAGGCGTTAGTGTAGTTTAGGCTCAAGTGTTCTCAAGAGGAGAGGATCCAAGAGTGCTCGATCAGTGAGCTATTACGCACTCTTTCAAGGGTGGCTGCTTCTAGGCAAACCTCCTAACTGTCACTGCACCCCTACCTCCTTTATCACTGAGTGGTCATTTAGGGGCCTTAGCAGGTGATCCAGTGTAATGTTTAAAGCTATGCTCAAGAATACCAAATGTGCAATGAAGTAAAAATATAAAGATTCGCTGCTAAAACTGTGAAACTATATATTATAAACGAAAACTATAAATGATTCCAAGAAATTAACACAACCTACAGATGTAGGGCAAGGAAAATACAGAAAATGGGTTAATAAATATGGAAAAGACGGGGGAGACTCCTTAGCTCTCACTCAATCCCAACCCACACTCTAGCATGAAATTGATTGTTATTACTCAACTCAACACGGTTCCCTTCTAAGATACCTAAACAGAAGCTAGCAAACTGAACAAAGTGGCCAACAATGCTTAGTAAGATGAAAAAAATTAGAACAACTCTATTTAATAGCAAAATGAAATTAGTTAGAGTATCGATTGTTCAGAAGTTATAGTATGGAAATCTCTTCCAAAATAGGGTTTAGTTCATGAGAAAGAGGCAAAACGAAATGAGTAAGCAAAAGATACAACCCATTTCAAAGAAGAAGAAAAAAATGCATAATGAAAAGACACCAGCACGCGAGGACCAGTAGCAGCTTCTCTCTGTCGTCAGCTCTCATTCGGAAAATAGTATGGTTCTGTTCCTTGTCTTTTCCAACATGAAAGGAATGTTCTCCTCTTGGGATCTGTGTCGGCTAGGTCATTCTTTCCCTTTTATATCGGGCCTAATTTTAGGGCATCCAGTTGGAAAACGTACGGGCACGGTAAAAATCCTCGCATGGGACGATTACTGTACTGTGAACGCATGCTCCAGCTTCGCAGACTTCCTGCTTAAGAATGCTTCATCATTTGTTTTCTGGGCTTTGTGCTTTTCTCATGTCTTAGTCGTCATATTTCAATTTTGAGCAAAAGAACGAATAATAGAATAAATCAACAAAAACATAAGCCAAAGTATCCAATACAAGCACTACAAGAATTCAGGGTTTCGGCGACGACAAATTTAGTCGCTAAAAGGTCAAAATTCGTCCCCGAAAATGTTTGGTGACGAAATTAAGTCGTCGCCAGAATCATCGCCGTTACCCGATCACGAGAGGGTTTCGGCGAAGACTTCTATTTTTCGCCGCTGAAGGCCACCTTCGACGACGACATGTATTTGGTCGCTGAAGATATTTTCGGCGATGACATGGATTTGGTTGCCGAAGGTACCTTTGGTGACCAAATCCATGTCGTCGCCGAATCTAGCCTTCGGCGACCAAATTTAGATTTCGTC
>NW_019104619.1:39270-87841 GCF_001995035.1 Momordica charantia
CTTTAGTTGATCCTTTGTTGATTTCATCGTCGAAAATGCCCGCCATTTTTCTGACGATGGAAATAAACTGCCTTTCGACGACGAAATGATGACTTCGTCGCCGAAAGGAGGGGTTTCGGTGACAAAATGACAATTTTGTTGCCGAAAAGATGGGTTTCGGTGATGAAACTCAATTTCATCACCGAAACCCCTCATTTCGGCGACGAAGTTCCTTTCACCGCTGAAACTCCTCCTTTTGGCGACGAAAGGAAGGCTTTGTCGCCGAAAGGAGGGGTTTCGACAACGAAATAACAATTTCGTCACCGAATCCTTCAATTTTCGACGACGAAATGATGATTTCATCACCAAAAGTCAGTTTATTTCCATCGGCAGAAAAATGGCAGGCATTTTCGAAGACAAAACCGTGATTTCGTCGCCAAAGGGTCAATTTTCAACGACAAAATAACTATTTCGTCTTCGAAAGGAAGTTTAGGGCGACGAAATGTACTTTCGTCTCCAAAACCCTCACTATTGGCGACGAAAAACTAATTGGTCGCCAAAGATGTCTCTTTGACGACGAAATTATCCTTGGTCGCCAAAGATTTCGTCGCCAGAAGTCAAAATTCTTGTAATGAAGGGAACTAAGCTCATTTCACCGAATCTATTTCCAATTATGATTTTCAAGAGCTAGAATAGACACACAACGACATTAATTAGCACAAAACTACCCAAATAATAGCTAGAACAACTCTCTTTTGGAGAGTTATCACACATTGTTTGACCAGAACAAGAAATGCAGTGTTTTAGCTTAGTTTGGTCAAGCATTTCGATAATTCTTCATGCCCAAGTCACCCCTCCATGGAGTGCGCAAGTGGAAGTCAAATTAACTTGTTCTAAGTCAACTACCAAATTCCCAAGGATTTCTCCAACAAGTTGCAACCGCCAAGGCTTATACATTTAACTTCCAATAGATTTCAAAGAATTGTGGAAGCTTTCCAAAATTTCCTCTTTCAATTTTTGTTTCAGTTTAGTTTATTTCAAGCAACATTTAATTTCGAATTTTGACTATTTTTCTTAGTTGTTCTTTGAATTTTCATGTTCTATTTCTGTTTTGCAAGTTCTATATTTAATTTCTACTTATTTTACTTTATCCCTTTTTTTGTATTCAATTCATAGTTCAATGAAAATGTCTTCTTTTCAATCATTTCTTTACGTTTTCTTTTCTTCCAATTCTATGATGAGCTAAATTATATCTTCCCAACCCTCCTACGAATGCCTTAGTTTAATTTTCATTAAAATTGTAACTATCAAGAAAGCACGACAATTAACGCCGTCATTGCTTATCTTGATTAAGTTTTATAGTTTATTTACTTGTTGGCCAGTTGTTTAATCACATAAATTTGAGTCTAATTCTAAAAATATTAGATTAAAATAGAGTTCATCAAGATAAAACGGGAAGTAGCTTTAGAAGTAGAATACTAAAATAAGAATCTAGACATATGATTTATTACCTGTTAAATGAGAGTTTACATTTAAAATATTTAGGTTTTTAGTATTGCACAGACATATGAAAAAACTAACCTAAGCAACTAAATAAACTAAATCGATACGAAATTGAATAGAACTCAATTTGCATGACGAGGTGTACGATGTGCCAGATACATTGATTAGTTGCAATAACTTTTCAAGACTAAGGATGTAGTAGGGGTAGTTTTTTCCATAATTTGTTTTCTCTTGTTTTAAATATTATTCTCAACTATTTTTTCCTAAACCGATCGCTCACTCAAACGATTTCATAATTTATTTAGAAACGAAACTAGTCTCTATGGAGACGAACGTGGAATACTTCCAAATTATTACTTGTGATAATGTGCGCATGCACTTGACCCTTTAGCTACTAAGCAAAGACAGAACATGAATCAAAACCTTGATAAAATGAAAGACGTTGAATTCTTGGTCGCCACCCTCTACCTTCCATACGTAAGGTGTTCTTTGAGGTTTGTCTAGAGGAAAGTCGACCAAAATTATGCAAAGCAGCATGCCATCCCTCACAACGACGGCGATGTGGTAGGATTGATGATCCATAGTCATGATCAATGCAAGGACAAGAACAAAAAATCGTGATGTGACCACTGCAAGAAATTTTGGCACACTCGTGGCACATGTTGTAAGATTTACAACAAACCTCTAGGATAGAAACCAAAGGCTAAACAAGCTCTTCATACCGTGGTGGAAACTTTTTAAGGGCGACATGTCAAATGTGTTATAGCTTAATTCACTCTAAAATAAATGAAACAAATCATGAAGCTAATCATCCCACCATCCAACCAATCAATCACATCTTGTTCATTTGTCCAAACAAGTAAAAGAATATATGTGTCTTCCTTTTCTTCCCTCAATTGTACTCAACAAAAAGAAAATACCTGGATAATAGATTTAAAAGCTTCTGACCATATGACTTGTTATCCTAGTCTATTATATTCTTATAAACATCTCTTCTGTCTTTTCGCTCTTTTTGGACAGTATATTCCTCTTTGGGAGAGTCGATGTCGCAGCTGGGACATCTCAGATTTTTATACCGCTCCTTGATTTTAGGGCAACCCGCAGTAATTATACAGACAGTGGGTGATTTTCGCGTGAACTTGGAAAGCTACTACATTGCCCAAATGTGTTTGCAACAAATGATGCTTCAACATAGGACGCTCTAGTAATTGAAAGCTCTAGCAATTTCTTCTGCATCTACAGCCCTGCTTCTATTACTTCTAGATTATGCAACCCAAAAATAACATAGATAAGGTAAGATTTCTTCAAAACAAAGAGAGCATGAAGTTCATATATGACTATTCTATCATTCACTTAATTCCTAAATTTAGTGAACTTTTGTAGCTAAGACTCTCTCATTTACGCTAAATTTAGCCCAAAATAATGTCACAATACCTCTCTTTTGGAAAGTTATCAAGAGGATACAAAAGCAATGGATGAAGAACAAACAAAATGTTCTAGAATAAAATTGGAAGGCAAAAAAAAAAAAAAAGGAGATAGGGATAGAAAAACTTTTTACAACTTCTAGTAGGTCAAGAAATCCTTAATCTATATCTTCCAATATCTGAAATTAGCCGTATCAAACTTCATGATTGCTTCAAAACCTGACTTCTTTGCTGATCCCATGACCCTCTGAACCAAACACTTTAATACCAATTGTTGGAGAAAAAATATAGATCAACTGATCCTTTTGCAAGTTCTTCAAATATGAGCTATTTTATTTTCCCCTTCCACAGGTTAAAAGTAAATAAGTAAATAACAATAATAAAGGTAGGAGACAGGGATGGAAAAGCTTAACACCACAGGGATTATACTGGTTCACCTCAATCTTGGAACTACGTTAGTCTTCTACAAAAAGCATGTTCTACTATAGTTCGAAATATTACAATGGAGATCTCACTCAAGATATTACTATATAATGACTATCTTGCTTCTAAGTATCCTAATAATGGCTACCTAGGATTATACAATTGAAAATACACTAACTAAACTCACGGAATACAAACTTCTTTCCACATACTGCCCACAATCACTCAAGTCTCTTCTTTTTGGATTTTGTACAAATAAAACCTTAACAAAAGGATTATATTTATAAAAAGTCAAATTTCCTAATCTTTCTAAGAAAATAATATTCTAATTCTTATAAGAAAGCAATATATCTTACTCGTAGAAATTCATAGTAGTGTTGGAAATCATTTTCTTTGTAGGACATGCGCGTCTCCTATTTTGGCTCCATTATCCCAACACATAACCTCCTAAATGTGTTTAGCTCAAATTCGACATAAAACAATAAAATGAAGAGAAAGATATACTACCCAATTCGAATCAAACAAGAGAGAAGAAGAATATAATAGGTGTTGAATGAGAAATTTCAGCTAATTACTAAATGTCACGTCACAAAATTAAAATTACATTTAAAACCAATGATAAAAGTACACGTGTCCTAAATTAATTTTAAAATCGACGAATCTAATTATGCCATGTGTCTCTCTTATGGTCGTCCGATGAAATCAACTAATTTGATCAAAACCCATGAAGAGACTAGGCCCAAACCCATGACCCATTAAACCCATGGACCATATAAGACCCACCAAAACACTATAAATAGAAGGGGTCATCTTTCATTTGAAGGAGGAAGGATTCGAGAAGAGATCCAGAAGAATTGGAGATTCAGAGCACTTAGAATCGTCTACAATCATTCAAAGTCAAGCGAAACATCCAAAGCCAACAAGACTTGAAGAATTCGAGACTTGAAGAGTACGAGACTTCAAGAATATTGAGTCTTCTCTCCCCAAGCAACAATACTTGAAGACTCCATCAAACTGCAAAGTCTTCATCAAATTGGCCATAAAACTTCAACAAGCTAAAGCTACAAGCTAAAGAACTTCACAAACTGCAAAGTCGAAGAACTTCAACACGCTCAGCAAAATCGAAGAACTTCACAAGCTACAAGCAGAAGAACTTTACAAGCTACAAAGCCGAAGAACTTCAACAAGTTGCAAAGTCAAAGCACTTCAAAAGCTGCAAAGCCGAAGACTTCACAAAGTCAAATTAAATAATCAATACTATTTAATTTTCTCCCAACTTGTTATTCGTAGCGAAGATTAACGAGCTAGCAGAGGACCTTATAGACCTTTAACTAATGTTCAAGAATTGATTAATTAAACTCTTTAATTAACCAGTTGGACAATTAACCAAGGTGACTCTATTATAGGTCAATGGTTGCACTCTCATGCACTATAGTTGAGTTATGTCTACATATATAATCATAACTGTTCATCAGATCTTTCTCAAAGTGATTCATGGTCCTAGCTAGGCGAAATTACTATTTTCCCCCTAGTTCTACCTCTTACTCTTTAAGTCTCACTTGTTCTCTAATAGATAGCTTTTCATGATCTCATCATTACTTAATCCTTTTTGGGGTATCAAGAAGGCAAGTACCCTATTATTCAAGTCCCAAACAAGCACTTTAAGGGAATCACTTATATACACGTCAATAAGGAGAAATTCATACTTTGCACTTTCCACTACTGAGAGACTGTGAATTTCATCTTGTGTAGGAATTTTCTCACCTCCCTATTTGAATGTATTCCTAAAACAAAAGGCTTATTGCGTAAACATTCACATCACCCTCTCCCATGTGAATCAAAGAACACACATGCATAGGTAAGAGTTCATGACACACTCAGGATTAAAAGGGGACAAAAACTTGTAACAAAAATTGCTTACCGTGAGGTTACGAGTCAAATTTTAATATAGATGGTAAGTGAATACCAATATCGTCTTTTGGATTGGGTTTCTAACTCACTCAAGTACCACAGATATAATCGCTCAATCTTGTTTAGAGAACCAAAATCGAATGATAGAATATAATCAAAGCAAATAAACCTGTAATAATAAAGAGAAAATAGATGGGAAGAACGGAGAAAATAGATGGGAAGAATGGTGGGAAGAACGGTACTAGGGAATTGATTTCACCTATTGAATCTATGAATTAATTACTTAGTTGCTCAAGATTTAATGAACTATTAATTCTATAGGCCAAGAATTCTCAAATATCAACTGCCTATCTCGAGCGCAAGCTAATTCTCCTTACTAATTAAGAAACCAATAACCATATCTAGTTTCAATAACAAGTAAAGACTCTAATGAATAAGTCTTTTAACAACCTCTAAATGAATTCTAAATCTCCCAATCCTAAAACCCTTTTAGTTATGCATCCTGGTTCTAACTCTAATTACCTATCTCAAGCACCCTTTTAGTTATGCATCCTGGTTCTAACTCTAATTACCTATCTCAAGCGTAAGATTCAAAGTCTAAGATCAACTAATCTATGGTCAATAGATTAAAGGCATGAAACATAAAGAAATAGAGATAAAATATTGAAATGCATTCCATCAAAAGAATCAAACAATCAAATCTATAAAATTTGATGACTTCATCAATCCCTAAGATGAGGTTTAGCTACTCATATTGAATGTAAAACAACAAAATCTCAATGAGAGTTTCATAACAAAACTAGAAAAATCAAGGGAAAGGAGAAGAAACTAAGGTTGTCGTGTTAATCGTCTGTCCCCGAAGCAACCTCCACGATCCCGAGGCTTGAAAATATCTTTTCTAAGCTCTTCCATGGTCTTCTTGCCCTCCAAATTGGTCAAAAAAGCAAACTGCCAAAAAACCTCTTCAAAGTTCCTCCTCCGTGGCAACTTGAAAACCCTGTTCTTATATTAAAAAAAATGGCGCGATAGCGTTGAGACGCTATAAACAAGGTTGAGACACTATAACAGATTTTTCAAGTACGCTTTAAGTTAGTAGCGATGAGACGCTACAAACAGCTTCTTAATGCTATCTTCTCGATCTTTAGGCTCCAATCTTTGTTATGCATTCTTCCTTAGTCACTTTGACTCTAATTTTTCTCTTAAATTGATCCATTTATGTTTCGTTTCCTCTTGATTGTTCATTCCTATGATCATCCTAGTGATGCGTTTGCATTTTAATATACAATCTTATTAAAACAGTGCAAGACACATCGTGGTCGTGTCTTATGCAATCCCATAACATATGATACCTTTATTCACATATCATCACATGAACGATCCTGATAGGACCATTTGAAATAGTTACAAAGTGAACCATATCAACAATATCTCCAAGATAAGGTCCCTAACCTATCTATATACTATTAAACTATTTAAGTTACTACTATCAAACTTGATCTCTCGTATGTCTATTGCATACTGATAACTCTCCAAAAGAGAGTTATTTTACTAAATACTTGGGTAATTCTGTGCATTAATGTGAGTATCTATGTTTAAATCGCATACAAAAGTGAGAAATTGAGTGGTGAAGTAAATTAACATGTTTTGATTCCTTGAGTTGATGAAATTCTACAAATTCCTGCTTATTTTACCCTGTTTTGGTTCAATTTTGCAGAAGATGGAGCTGAAGAAATGAATTGGTTAAGCAACAAATGAACCATATAAGAATTGCAAGAGCTTTATGGTGCAAGAGCATGCGAAGCTGGAGCAGCCTTAGGCGGTAGTAAGTATCACAGAGCAGAGACTGCCCTATTAGGAAATTTTAACCGTGCCCATACAAGAACCAATATGTTGCCCTAAAATTTGGGACTCGATATAAAAGGGTAGGGTTGTCCCAGCCGACAACAACACAGATCCCAAAGGAGGAATTATTCCTTGTCTGGTGCAGAAGCCAAGAAAACAGATACCCATTTTCGGAGAGGAAGCTGACGACAACGCTGGAGCCACTAGGTTTTGCGTTTAACTAGCGATTTCTCAGAGCTTCATAGTCTTCTTTCACGAAATGGGTTACCTCTTTTATTTACCCATTGTATTTCTTCTCTCCCCCATGAACTAAACCCATTTTCGGGGAAGATTCTCTGCTATAGTTGCAAACAATGATGTTCTTCGATTACCTTGCTGATAAATAGAGTTGTGTTTACATTTTCATCTTACCTGATTTTTGTTGGCCACTTTTATCAGTTTGTTAGCTCTTGTATGATTCAGAAGTATATACAAGTAGTGTGATTTGCTCTATTTGTGGTTAGCTACTTTTTTCTAGTAGATTTGTGGATACTTAGGAATAAGGTTCCCTAATCGTGCTTAGAAACTGCTCTTAATGTTTGAGTATTTAGCAACGGGAGTTGTAAATGTTCATATCTAGGTGTATCGGAAGGGAACTGCACCGGTTTGAGCATGAACATTGTTTTAAGCTAGAGCGTCGTCTGTGAGTGAATGAAAGCTTGAAAGAATCTCCCCCGTCTTAATCTCATTTCTGTTTCCCCTATTTCGCTAGTTGTGCTAAAGCTTTTCTTTGCCCCAGCATCTATTAGACATTATTTATCTGTCTCTTAGAGTCATTATATGCAATTCCATGTTATTTCGTTTAGACTTAGTAAAACACCACCTGATAATATTTTATTTTGTATTATTGGTATTCTTAAGTATGAACTTGAGATTTAACACTTAGTCCTTATGGATTTCGACCTTGTTTATACTACAATCGACAAATATAATGTACACTTACACTTGCATTCACCTAGGTTTTGGGAACACAACACATATCAAGTTTTACAACACATCCAATAGCTTTGAAGCAGTTAAGCATTGAATATCAATTTCCTCGACAAAATTCACATCCAATTATTAAGCTTATTCTATTTATATTAGGGGTGAGCAAAAGTTTTCAAAAGACTGATCCAACCGACCAAAACTAAACTAACATTGATTGGTCTGTTTGATTAACAATTCGATCAGAGTTGGTCTTGCAAAAGTTAAAATCGACTCATGGTCGGTCGATTTGGTGAAAAATGTTATTTCAAATTGAAACAGGTCGACTTTAATAAACTAAAAAAAAGTACCATGCGTATTAAATGTGCTGCAATCTGCAAAAGAAAACTATAGCAACACTGGTTTTCCCAAGGTGATGTGATTATTATTATTATTTTTTTAATTCTTCACTCTCTTAAATCTCAATGGTCTCTCGAGTCGCACCTCTCCCCTTCTTTCTATTTTCTAATCTCTTCCCTTCCCCCTCTCTACTTTTCTTTCTTTCCCTCTTTCTCTTTCTCTCTATCTCTTCCCTTCCCCTATCTTCTCCCCTCTATCTCTTTTCTCTCCTTCTTTAGTTCTCTTTCTCCCTTTTAATTCTCTAATTTCTTTAAAGGTAAGGTACGTCTTCTTCTTCTCCCCAATTTTCTCTTTTTCTTCCCTCTGTCTCTTCCCCTACCTCTGATCTCCTTGACCTCCCTTCTTTTCTCTTCTCTATTTTTTATTCTCCTACTTCTTAGTCTCCAATCTGACTAAAATTGACTGACCGTTGTGGTGGTCAGTTGATTGTAGTTGTAGAGCCTTCTAAAACCGACGAGCTCCAATCAACTAAAAGTCACTTATCGGTGGTCGACTCGGTTGAAGCTCAAAATCGACTCCAACCGACCGATTTGCACCCCTAATTCATATCTAAATAGTTATCACAAGCTTAAAGCATACATCCCAAAAGTTTTACAAGATTTTCTCCACTAGGTTCAACTAACTCATTTACATCTACACCTCCTGCATCCTCATCATCTGGCGTTCCACCGTAATACTCTATTGTGGTGTCTCATCCTCCATAATACACTATCACCTAAGTCGTTGCATGACAACGAGGTTAATGATGAAATATTCATATGTGTACTATGTGGAGAACACCCTAGAGTGGTGGACGAATGAGAATTGATGGGACAAAAGATGGTATATTTTGCCCTAGGTAATATGGAAATGAAGGAAATATTTGGGTCTATGGATAGAAGGTACATTTTTCCTTGGTTGCTTCTGCTATCATGCACTTCCTTGGGCATGACGAATACGTACATGGACACTTGAAAGGTATTTAGGGGTCCACTCAAGAAAAATCTTAAATTTCTATTGTAAAAAATCAAATAGGTAGGGACTCTCGATAGGAATTTATAAATACATTATATCTCAAGGTTGAACTAGTCGGGATCAATTCCAGTAAGCTTGTACATCTCATTTAAGAGCTCGCCATATGTTTTAGTTTCATTAGCATCTAAACCTGCCAAAACTACACCTTGATATTCATTTTGCATCTCATTTAGGAGCTCACAATATGTTATGGATTCATCAACATCTAAACCTGCTAAAACTACACCTTGGTATTCATTTTGTATCTCATTGCACGTACCATCATAACTCACAAATATTCGAGCAGTTTTAAAGGTTCCCTGCTCTACCAGCGCGACAATTGTCAAAATAATTTGACGCTTCTTCTCCCCGCCGCATGAATAAAGGAACATGGTTCCACGCAGCGCAAGCAAACTTCAAATGAAATTCAACCAAGTTTCAACATAAATGTGAAAGTTGGGTAAGTTGCTGAGATTTTGCAATCCATAACCCGAAGAAAATAAATAAATACTCAAGTTCTAAACGAATATAGAAGTTACATGATTCAAACGGTTGAAAATGATGAAATGTATTGAATGTTGAAAGATGTTGGACATTAAAAATATTCTATAGGTTGAAAACGATGGTTGTTGAAGGGTGAAAAACGTGGTAGGGGTGTGAGGTTATAAGACGAAAAGAAATAAAACGTGGGTTTTAGTTTAGTTTTTTGAAATAATTATAATGATAAGTACACATTGATAGATAAAAGATATTAACTTTGTAGGTAAAAGTGGATAAATAATAAATTTGTAGGTACGATTTATTAAAATCATGGCAAGTTATATGGGTTACTCACTCGAGTTTTGAATTCCCTTGACCTATCAAACTCGACCATGAAAACCAATGATTTAGGGCGAGTTTGATAAAACTCGGGCAAAGTTCCTTCGACCTTGCACCTGAGTGACATCACATGCTTTCTCTTTCAATCATTCCATTTTTTCATCCATTCTACGGGTAGTTTCGTACTTTCGTCTTCGCTGACATGTCAGAAAAAATGTCTTTTTCTGAGTTAGAAAGACTTATTTTCAAAATTTTGGTTAATTTCCTCAACCAAAATTTTTTTGGGTCATCTTGTCAATTTTTCTTTATTTGTACGGAAATTGAGAATTTTGACCCCTTATTTAAAAACATTTGTGACTCTTCATAACTTATTTTTGACCCATTTTCACTTTCGCCGTGGTAAAATTACTAAAATATCTTTATTGTTTCAAAAAAGAAAAATTCTCCACAATCTTGATTCCTTTCCCCTTAAACCTCACAATCTCTTCTTAAATCAAACTTTTTAATTTGAAGAATCAATCACGCATTAGAAAAAAAATCAAAATTTTGAAATTTGAAAAATCAATTACTAATTTAATAGGAAAAAATCTATAAAAAAATGTTGAAATTACAAAATGGAATGATTAAATATTTAACAAAAATCGAATTTACAAAATCCCAACCCAAAATTGCATAAGTGTAAATATTTAATTAAAAAAGGGGTCAAGATTCCATGAATCCAGGAGATTGAATAAATTTGGGATTTAATTTCAAAGGAGGGCAAGCCTGCCCAAAATAATAATAATAAAAAAAGAAATTGCATAAATTTATGTGAATTCGGGTAAGATTGAATAAATCTGGGATTTAATTTAAAAAGAGGACAAGATTGCATGCCCAAAATAATTAAAACAATCTCGTCCTGAGATAACATTTATATTGTATGTCGTATTTTGATTTTTTCCATGTTAAATATGTAATTAACTATTTGAGTTAGATTTTAGTAAATGATTTTTCAAGTTTAAAAGTTAAATTTTTTAATGTTGTAATTGATTATTGCCAGGTTTATGATGAGAGATTGGTGGAGTGAATAAAGATGGTCAACAAATTAGCTTTTTTTTTAATAATGAAGATATTTGGATAATTTTATGAAAATAGGTCAAAAAAAATTAAAGGAGAGGAGTAATGATCCGAGGGAGGGGTTAAAAATACCGATTGAATTAAGAAAATGAACAAAAAAAAAAGAAAAAAGCGAGTTTCCTAATGTGCAGGCCCACTTAGACCAGAAAAAGGGCTTCGTTCTTGATCGCAGCGGAGGTTCTGTTGTGCGCGTTTCTTCGTCATCCTCTGATTCTCATTCTGATTTTCCCAAATATTCTACGCTTTCTTCCTCCGTCTTCTGCCTCTGTTCATCCTATTTCTTGCAAAAAATTCTCTCTAAAATATTTCTCAGTTTCAACCTCTGAAATTCATCTTCTACCAAAATGCAAGGAGGAGAAGACGTAAGCATCGAAGAGTTGGCTTCTAATCTCTCTACCTACAAAGACCAGCTTCAGCAGGTGCTCCTTTCTCGCTATGATTTACTTTTGCTTTCCTTCAACTGCTTTGATTTTGTTTCATTTATTAGGGTTTCTCTTTTCTTAAATTTCTTCAGACTACAATTTTTTTAGTGAAAAAAAAAATTGTAGTCTGAAGAAATTTAAGAAAAGATTACAATTGAATTTCTACAATATTCGCCACTTTTTCTTTTCCAGTAGTTCGTGTTTTTACTAGGGTTTTATGCCCCACCTTGGGGGTTGCGTGCTGAGTTCAGATCGGAGGAAAACGAAACCTGTATTAAATAATTGCATTGGACCTAGGAAGTTAGAACTTAAATCTAAATAAGCTTTTATTAAGATTTCTTTTTAGGATTTTTCCAGTTTAATGAGGTTTTGTCTCAAAAGCAAGGAAACTAAAATTTGTCAAAGAAGAAACTAACTTACAAACCTCGACCTGAGAAATAAAGGATAATGATGAACTACGAACGGGAAAGCAGAGATAACCTTAAGTGCTATTTGCTCTTACCTGTTTAATGATTACGTTTTATCTATTTCTTCCCAAATAAGATTTTTTGTATTTATGATACTGAAACTCTCCAGCAGCGTATTTAGAATACCGAGATTATAGGAAGGGGTTTTTGGAACCCACATTAGCCTTTTGTAAATTTCATTACTTATATGAAATTCTGTTTTATGTTTCTCTTGGAAAAGAGAAACTCCCGAGCAGGGTTTAAGCAATCGAATATTTTTACATTTGTATGGAAAATTCATGGTTTTCTATCAATAACTTCCTTTACATAACTCTATGAATTCTTGGTTTTCACATGTGGCTTCCTTTTATGAGTGTTTTTTGTTACAATGAGTTCTTTCTATCCTGATCCAGGTCAGACAGCTATTAGATGATGATCCCAGCAACTCTGAATACATTGATATGGAAAAGGAGCTTGAAGAGGTAGTTTGTTTTGTCCTCCTAATATACTCATCCTTCTTTTGTGAACTCGTCATATGTGTATGGTTTAGCACTCTTCATATTCCCGCTGAATGTATTTTTAGGTTCATCTTCTGCTGTAGCACTAAGGATCAGAGAGCGCTCAGAATTATTATTTTTATTATGTGGGTTACCCCTCCAGTTTGCTTTCTTTCTTTTGTTTGTCTTCCTTCTTCCTTTTAAAGGAAACATTATGTTCAATTAAGAAAGAGTTATGGCTTCTGTGAAGATTGTCATTTTCATTTTTGGAAAGAAAAGGTGAGGGCATTTTACATCTTTCATTTATGTGCTCCAGAGCACAAATCTCTGGTGGATATGGATAAATGATGATTATTGGATATGTGTAAAAATTAGAAACTTCATCAAGATGCACATCACTTCTACCTTGGTTCCCTTGCAGGTTTTTGCTAATATTCGTGATGGCCAGTCTGCTCTTCCCCTGACCTCCTTTCGGATGCTGATCCTGAGATTTAAGTTCTTGTTTTTTTTTTTTTGGGGACAAATACCTGCTCTTTATGAATTTTACAGTTTAAGAGTATATAATAACAGTAATATTGGACTTGGGCTAAGATTGTAATCATGCAGGTTATCTCTCTGACGGAAGAACTACTTGCAACAGCAAAGCAAAATGAGATTTCTGGATCAAACGTAGAAACTGGTGACAACAGTGCATCAATAAGTTTCCTGCAGTCTAAAGAAACTAAGATGGTAAGTTCACATTTGTCCTTGTTTTGCACATTACATTTCTTTGCTGGAAGCAACATGATGTTATAAATGGTTAAGGTATTAGATCTGATGCACACTATTTGAATCTCTGTGTGGTTGGTGATGGATGTTGGAATGGTGCGTGTGCATGTGCTATTTTTTTTGGAACAAGATACAAACTTTTACTACCCCAAGGTGTGAAAGAGCAAAAAGAATGAAATTAACAAAAAGAGTAAACATAATCAGGAAATGAAGCAAGAAATGGAACTAATGGGGAGACTGGGGAGTTATAAAAATGGGTGGGGGTTCTCTACCCCCAGCTCCTAGGCTGTTTTGACTTTTTGTTTATAATACATATGTTTGAGGTTTCATATCAAAACACACACACAAAAAATAGTAATTTGAAAAAAATTAGAGAGAGCACACCATTGAAAAGCTTTAATCTTGGTAAATCTGAAGCTTTCAAGTGGAGATTTGCTTTTTCCTGCAAAAACACTTTGATATCTTTCGAACCACAACTCTAATATAAGGACTTTGATGCCAAATACTAGTTTTGGAAGGCAATACTGTACCAAACAGCAGTAGAAAAATATTCTCAGGAACTTCTACAGCAAGGACCCAAGACATATCGAACATCCTAAACTCACTAGAAATAATTAATTACTTAATTTAGTTTCTTTAATTTTAACTATTAATTTCCTAATTAGGAATGAATATTTTTAGACTTTGCTTGACAGAGGCTCTTGAGCCTAGCTCAATTATGACTCAATTAGTTAAGGCATAAGGTCATGTCCGAATCTCCAACCCCACCCTAAATTTAGCTTGAAGTAATTAATTAAATAGTAATATTATTTATATATTTATTTAACTCTATACCATTGGTCAATTTGTAGAAAATATAATAATATTTTGAATAATAAATAAATAAAATATAAATCACTTCTTACAAACCCCCATTCTCATAATCAAATATAATCAATAATCATCCTATTTTTAACTATCATGGGATGACCTAGTGGTCGGGCTCATGTAAATAGCAAAGGGCTTAGAGGGTATGGGTTCAAGCCATGGTGGCCACCTACCCAGGATTAATTTCCTGCGAGTTACCTTGTCAACCAAATGTATTAGGGTCAGGCGGTTGTCCCATGATTAGTCGAGGTGCGCGGTTGTCCAGTGATTAGTCGAGGTGCGCGCAAGCTGGTTCGGACACACGGATATTAAAAAAAAAAAATCATCCTATTTTGAGCATTTGCATTCCCATCCCTAGAGGTATTAGTTTGATGTGGGACATTATTAGTTTGATTAATTGCTTTCACTATGGCCAATCTTTTTAGTCTTTTTTACAAGGTTTTTTAGAGTCTTACTCGGGGCAATCTTTCAAAGCCTTTCTGTAACGACCTTGTTCTCATCCAATTGGATAGCCTTGTTATCTCCTTTTGTATTGGGTTTTTGGAGGATTCCAAATTCTTCTTTACCTTTTTGCACCTTCTATTGTTAAGACACACTGCAAATAACACTTAGATTGGTCTGACATGGAAGTAGTACCATGATAGAGACTGCATGAATTGCTTGGCATGGAGCTAAGCTTCTTTTGAACTGAATATTGTTATTCATGTACATAATGTTTGCATGGAAGCATGTGCGCAGATGTTTGGTGTTCTAATATTCTATGTTTTTTGTATGCAGGAAGCTGAAAGCCTGTCCGATCATCATGAGAAATTTCCTATTGGATCAAAAGTTCAAGCTGTTTGGAGTGAGGATGGGGAATGGTAAGTAAAATAAATGGAGAACGTTTAGTCACCAACTTTCCTAGTTAAAACAGAGACATTGAAGAAAAAGTGTGTGCAAAAGAGATCTGTGCTTGAAATTTTACAGACTATTGGAGCAAGTACTGGAAAATATAGAAATAACTTACTGTTCAATGTTACTGATTGACTGTCCCCGGAAATCCAAATAGTAACTGTCTGTCCTGCCGTGTTAGCATGGAGTTCTTCAATTTTTGTTTCTGAAGGTTTTTAGTATCCAATACAAAAGACTGCTCCATTTCCATAAATGTATTCTTTATAGAATGTTGTTAACGAAAACCAGTTTTTTGTGCTATTATGATAGCAGCTAGGCTCTCAGTGTCTTTCTGTAATTGTTTTTGTATAATACATCTTAAAGAGAAGCCTTTTAGTGTATTTGTAGGAAAAAACAAGGCTTTAATAATTTGCATGGAAAAACAGATTAAATATAGAGTTTGGTTAAACCCATTTTGAATACCTCCACAACTATGACAGTCATTCCCTTTGTGAAAATTATGCACCTGAACTCTGTCTTCATCCTCCCCTCATAAGTTTTCAGTTCATTGTGTCTGTCAATATTTTGAGCCTTCGAGAACACTAGGTTGTTGGTGCAGTGGCAAGAGGCAGTTGGGTGTTGATACCCAGGGTCTAGGTTCGAGCCCTCTTGTATTGGAAAACTAAAAAAAAAAAAAATTTTGAGCCTTCGAAGTAACATCTCCTGATTTCTTATCCAAATCAATGATAACTGTAGTGAGAGTAAGTCTTCATCCGTTGAAGCTGGTTTTACTTTCTAGATTTCCAGGTATATTCTAACTCTTTTGATTGTGACCGGCCTTTACTCTCACAGCTTCAACATTCTTTGCCTCCTCTATTGAAACATTCTTTATCGTTTCTATTTGTTTTACTACTCCTTTGACTGTGTTCAATTATATATATATATATATTCAGGTATGATGCTACGATTGAAGCCCATACTGTAAATGGTTTCTATGTTTCTTATGATAGTTGGGGGAACAAAGAAGAGGTAAGGTTTCTATGGCTGCATTTTGAGTTATTGTTTGAGTGTATTACTCTACTGATCTTATTCCTTTATTTCACTTGCCCTGTACCTTGTACAATTTCATTTACTTCCCATGCAGAAGCAAATTTTTCTCTGCATGCATTTATGTGAAATTTGAAGTTATTTAGCTAGTTCTGAGTCTTCTGAGTTCTGAGTCTTTCTGTTTTGACAGAATACTTATGCTGCAAGTGTATCCATTAGAATTGAGAAGTTAATTGGTTGGCATTTTCAACATAGTTCGCATGTCTATTTGAATTCTTTCTAAGAGTATTCTAGGTTTTTTCAGGAACTATATGAGAGTCTTACGTTCTCTCTAACCTTCAATCAGCAATGTGTGTGTGTATATATATATAGTACATTTTTTTGAAAGGAAACAGATTTTCTTTTTCTTTTCTTTTTTTTTTTTTAATGAGAAAAGGGCTGCAAAAGGGGCCAATCAACAGTGGACCACAATAGGGAGCAAAATAAGAGGAAACAATTACATAAAGGAGCCCCAAGCCTCAGTTGTTGGTAAATGAGGAAAGAGGATAATGACAGGAGAAGATTTGATGAGTAGAACCCAAAAGGAGATATTAACTTCCCCCGATCCAAAAATAGTGTAACTCCTAGGAATTTACGGAAAATCACTCTCCAATTTGAATTAATTACAAAAAGGCATGATTGCAAAAATAACTTTTCCAGGAACACCAATTAAATGTGTTTAGTCTAGCCCTTTCACCACCTCTTCTCAACTCTTGACCTTGTTATTCAAAGTCTATAGTCCCTTTCCATTTATTATTCCCAAAAAATAGCTTTGAATTAATCATCATGGATTTGTCTAGTGGTCATGGGACCGTAGAGGAATTGGGTTAAAATTATGGTGACCAGCTATCTATAGTTTAATATCCTACGAGTTTCTGATTCTTCACTTTCTTAGCATAATCCTTTCTAATGTAGGCAAGTAGATAGTTCAGTAACTTCTAATAAATTCCTTCTTTAAACATTTTTCCAGCTTGCCCCCATTAAAAAATTCTTTCACACCATCTCTATCCACAGCTTCACAAAGTAATCTTGGGAATATTGTACTTTAAGGCTAATTGTGAACCCATTCAATCCTCCCAGAGGAAATTTTGCTACCATCTCCTTGTTTAAGTTTCGAAACTAATAAAAAAGAAATCTGAGTTTTTAGATTTGACCACCACAAACTACCACTCACTTAATTGTGAAGCCCACCATTTTTTTCCACCAAATGTTGGCTTGAAGTTACTCTATGCCATGCAACTCTAGAATTTTAGGGAATCTTTTAATCCTTTTTGCTACAATAACTTCATTCTTCTTTCTAAGCGTGCCAGTGCTAAAACAATCATGGTGCCTTACTAATCGTTTGAGCTGGAGGCACTGCTCTTACCGTCAAATTACCAGTTATATATAATACAATCCCCTCTGAAAGTCAATTGGTTGCTGATTGGAATGAAGAAGAATCTAATTTGAACTTTAGGAGAGCTCAATGAAGTTTAGGAGTTCAAATCATACTATGCATATTTATGAAGTTTATTTTATTTTTTATATATATATTTTTTTGGATAACTGGGAGGGTTTTTGGTATTAGGCTCACCGGAAGGTTCGAACTTTTGACCTCAAGCCAGTATGATCCAGAGACCCTAAGCCCGCCAACTGGACTTCCCCTTGAGGCCCCCTTGAGGCCTTTTTATGAAGTTTACTTTTAGGAGTTCAAACCAGAACATACATGTTTTTTTTTTTTAATTTTTTAATTTTTATTTTGCATGTCAATTGTATTTGTTCTACATTTTTAATGCCTTTTTCTGGAATTATTCTACTTCTACCTCAGTAGTCAGTAAAAAGGGAAAACTGCACCAGTTAACAACTTATGTGATATCTACTAATTTTAGGTGGACCCTGCCAATGTAAGGGAAATCCAACAGGAAGTTAATGCTTTACTTGAAGCAGAAAGAATGGCTGAAGCTACGAAGCAGGCTATCAAGCGCAAGATTGCGCAAGCTGCTTCTGTTGACTTCCAATCACGAAATTTACCACCAAAGCTTCGTATTGAACCTGACGATCCTGAGGATGTTGTAAGTAGTGGACGATCTTAATGTTTGATGGCAACTAGTTTATTAGTATAGTAATTTTTTTGGTATTTAAGATAATTTTTAAGTGCGTTTATTTTGTTCTTGTCGTGGTTGAAATTTAGAAAGCCACCAAACGCAAGAAAATACATGCTTTCAAGTCAAAGATGCGCATAGAACAGCTTGAAGTTACCCAAAATAAACGGCAGAATGCTTGGCAGCAGTTTCAGTCAGCAAAAGGCAAGTCTAAAAAGGTAATTTTTGTGAACACTAGCATTTTGTGGAATGCTCCTGTGTTCTGTATTGATGTACATCGGTATTACTTGCATAAAGAATTTGATTTCAATTCACATGGTCGTCAAAATTTAGTTCTTACACGTTTTTGTTCCAAGCAATAGATTAATTTTCGGTGTTCACTTAACATATGAAAACTGAAGTACAAGAAAGCCCCAAGGCCGAAGGATGTTATAGAAAGATATTTCATTTTCCATTAATCAAAGCAGAATCATAATTGCAAGTAGGTTAATAAGAAGGTATTCCAGGTTATATTGTATGAGTATCATGCCAACCCTTGGAAATAGGACTAAAAATTCTGTACTGTTTCCAACCAGACTTTCCTTAAAATATCCAATGCAGTCAGGATTTTTCTTCCTTTTTGAACCTCTAGTATACATTAGCTACTGCTGCCTGCGATAACGTACTTTTTACAACACTTTCTGATTATGTTCTTCGTTTCGGGCACTTTTGCTGTGGGGCTAATAAGTACATACATACACATGTTATTCTCAGATTGGTTTCTTCTCGGGGCGCAAGAGGGAGAGCATTTTCAAGTCTCCGGATGATCCGAATGGAAAGGTTGGCGTGACTGGAAGTGGTAAGGGTTTGACTGAGTTTCAGAAGAGGGAAAAGCACTTGCATCTTAAAGGTGCAACGGTGGAGATGGATGATTAAAGGCAGGTCAGATTTTGTAGGTGCTTTCTTTGTATGTATTTTTTATTTAGTATCCATTTGGGGCAATCTGTCTGATATTACTAGATCAATACGCTAAATGTGGTTTACCAGTAATGTACTAAAAGTTTAGGTCCCTGGATTTGCTCTTGGTAACATATTTTTCTTATAAGAATGGTTATCAAGTTTAGCATGGCATGATTTTTTTCCCCCTTTACGTTGACTGTTCTATTTCCTTGGAAATAGGCGGATTTGTGTGAACTTGAATGCACCAATGTTTTAAGGGAGGTGATTAATCCATGCTTAAGTTGACTATATAACATCTTTATTGTAGCGGTGGAGATTCAAAATCTTTTACTCGTGATGTTTAATCCTTTTGAGATATTCATAAATGAATTAAATTTATCCAATTCACCAGCTTAAGCTTTTGAGTTGAGTGGTGGTTTATTCATCTTTAACAAATCTGTTGTGAGCTACGGTCAGGTTTGCAGATTGGATACAGAATTGAAATTTGATATTATGAATACTTTTGAAGGGTTGAGAGATTTGATATTGAAATTTAACAATTGCAAACATGGTGTTTTTAATCTTTATTATAACTGACATGGAATCAATAAAGGATATGGAAAATGTGAGCAAAAATACTTTTAAAACGTTCCAAAATTTTATACTGTCTAACCTTGCCATGTGTGTTTGTTGGCATTCTTTTTGAGGCCCGACGGGTGGTTTTATCGTTTTTCAAATTGTTTGTTTTTGTCTTTGTATTTTTAAAGGGTGACGATTTTAGTCATTTAATATTATTTTTCATCTCAATTTTGATATAACATTTTCAATTGAGATAGTATACTCAATATATTTCTTGATATGTAACCACAATTATATCTTTGAAATGTAACTATAATTATATTGTTTTGGTTGTGTAGAATTTGTGTAAAAATTTGATGGTCACCATAATAATGAACATTTTAAAAGTATAAGTATAAGTTAGGAATGAAATTATAGAGATTAAAATAGTATTATAATCTAAAAATTATGAAAACTAATATCAAAAACTTAAAAAGAAAAAAAAAGTTATTTTAACTCCTCTCTATATCTCCCTGTTCCCCAATTTTCTCCCCCACTTTTTAATTAAATATTCTCCCTTTCTCGAGTTACTTCCCTTTTTTCCAAGTTCCTTTCATTTTTCTCCCATGAAATCTCTCCCAAAATCTCAATTTTTCACCTAGAAAGAAATTTATTCCAATATATATTTTTCCATTGTAAACGCTTTTCTCCCCCAATCTTCCCTCTCTAATCATTCACTTAAAAGGCTAAATATTTATGTTAGATGGATAACTCTCTTTTTCTACAGACACAAAATAACTTATTCAAGTATAATCATAATTTACTTCATTAATAAGAAAGAAATAATTGTTTTTTTACGACCCAGAAGCCAAGAATGATTTTCCTACCATAATCAACAATATGCTCAAAAGTAAATATGTATTTCCAAAATTAATTTGATTGTTGAAGACGTATTTATTTTTTGGGTTGAGTAATGTACTATCATAGAGTTTCAACTTCTGTGTAGGGGCACGAAAATCCTTATAAATTTTTTTATCAAACAATTATTTTTCTTAAAAAAAAAATAAGACAAAAAAAATTAGGTAAATTTTATGATAGAGTTGAGATTGTGAAATCTATCAAATTCTAGGAGTATTTTCTTTTATTTAAAAGAAATTACAGCATGATAATTTACCTTACTCATCATATTGAACCTTTACTTCATTCTTGAAGTCAAGGTAAGACAAATGAAACATTTACTTACAAAATAAAATTAATAATTTTTTTCCAAAATAAAGGTCATTTTCCATAATCAGATAAATTGGATAATATAAAATAAGATGTGATATCCGTTTTCAAATGGATGTTATAAGAGATTAATTATTGCAATTTAACCTATATACTTTTTAATTGGAAAAATTCAACCTTCAAATTTAATCATTGCAATGGTCAATTTTTCTTTGTCTTGGATGGGTTGAGTAGAGTTGGTTAGGCGGAATCTTAGCCTGCCATATAGCCCTCTGGTTAGAAAACACTTGCATAAATAGCCAAACAAACTTTTACGAGATTTTAAAAATGGATGATTTATCAACTTTGCCCTTAAATCTATTTTTTTTTTTTTTTTTTATCTTTTCTCATTTGAAACCACTAAATTGAAGTTATACCTCCTCAATGTTTGTGGGAATTCGACTCAAATGACCCCTTGGTAAAAACGTTTTGCTCAAATGACCCTCTCCCTTTTATTGTGCTCCAATGACCCACTTGAATATTAAATTAACTTTTAAAGGTAGCCAAATTACCGTAGTACCCCTTGTTAAAAAATTGAACCGTTCTAACTTTCCCCCTTTCTCTCCGTTTTCAGTCGTCGTTCGTCTTCTCCTAACTTTCCCCCTTTCTCTTCGTTTTCAGTCGTCGTTCGTCTTCTCCTTCTCCTTCTCCATTCACGTGAATCGTCTTCTCCTTCTCCGTTCGCATGAGTCGTCTTCTCCCGCTCCGTCTCCGTTCAAAATCGCTCGAGGTAAGTTCAATTGTTCCATCGGGTTAGGGCTGCGTTTTTTCATGTTGAATGAGTTTTTTTCCATCGATTCCTAAAAACCAGCATTGTACCTTGTTGACCATGTACATAAATGAGTGATTTCGTTGTTCGATTTTACTTTATTTTGTTCGTTCCATTATTTTTGTGGGTTTTTACTTCGTTGTTGTTCTGCTGAAATTGATGTTTGAGATATGTGGGATGTTTAGTTCTAAGTTGTGTGTTGGGAGGTTGATGAAGGACGAGAGCTCTGCAATTTTTCTCGGGTCGACCTCGGGCAAGGTTGAGCCTGAGGTATTCGTCAGATGCTCAGCCTCGAGGCGATGCTCAACCTCGAGGTTGAATATCTTTCAAATACCTTGGGCTCAACCTCGCTCGAGGTCGACTCGAGGTTGAATATCTGACGAATACCTCGGGCATAACCTCGTCAGAGGTCGGTCCGAGAAAAATGATAGAAGCTTACAAATCTTGAGCGACTTTACAAATTTTTGTGTAGTCTACATTCTGTGAACTTTCTCGGGCCCGATCTTGCCCGAGGTTGTGCCCGAGGAAAGTTACAAATGTAAACTTTGCTAAGAGTAATATATATTTTGCCCGAGTTATTTACTGAGTTATTAAACAGTGTTCATTTCTGACCATATATGGTTTAGTTTAGTGTGAACTTTGATAGTTTGAATCTGAGTGTACATGTTTGTGTGTATTTACTTATAGGAAATGGATTTGGTACCGAAGGTCCCTCCCACACTGTATGCCTCGTCCCAGTTGACCTATCTATCACACCTAGCGAAGACATCCGAGGCCATTAAAAAGAAACTTACCCCTGGTCATCTTCGTTTATTTAGGAAGACTGCAGTTGGGCATTTGCTTGATGTAAATCTCGTCTTTAACGGGCCACTAATTCATTGTTTGCTGCTTAGGGAGATATATGAGAGTCGTAAAGACACCATGAGTTTTAACTTGTTTGGTAGTAAGGTGTCCTTTGGATGAAGAGAATTTGATTTAATTAGCGGCCTAAAATATTCGACAGCCACCGTTATGAAGGACACCTATCCTCTTAGGCTTAGGACCCTGTACTTCGATGATAATGTAGACCTAACCTTGGGTGAGTTCGAGAAGAAGTATGAAGTGCTTTGTTTCGAGGATGATTGGGACGCAGTGAAGGTCTCCATTGTATACTTGGTTGAATTTGTACTTTACGGGCAGGAAAGAAGCATGAAGTACGATAAATAAATATAGACGACTAGGAAGGTCTTCATAGTCTGCTTGGAATAGTAGACGACTGGGAAGTGTGATGCAACCATGACTGGGCAGCTATCGTTTGAGAAGACTATGAAGAGTTTGGAGCGAGCACTTGCAAAGAAGACACTTGAGGGGGCGTTGAGGAAATCGTACAGTCTGTATGGTTTCCCGTGGGTGTTCCAGGTAAATAAATATATGTAAATTTTCACTTTAATTTGGACATACTAATTGTTACTAACATTATTTGTAATTTGTATAGGTGCAGGCGTATGAGACAATATCTTCCATGACGAGCCGAGTTGCCAAGAAGATAAGTGATAGTTTGATACCCGGCATGCTTCGGTGGAGGTGCGGTCACTCGACAGGATGGCTCGTGCTGGAGAGGGATATATTCCAGTCTATAACAGTAAGTCTCGCCCTTTGTTATGACTTGATTTCAAACTGTGTCGTATTGATATCATTTTTCGTGCAGGCCACGATTAGGGGCTTAGAACCGACTGCGGCGGAGAAGATGTTTTTGAATAGGGTAATCGAACCACCAACATCAGATGAATTGGAAACTGATGAGGAAGTCTGTGAACGTCTAGAGACTAGCCAAAAGCCATACACAAGTATTTGCGACGGCTTGCAAGGGTGAGTGTTTCATTCATTAAATTTGTATTATAGAATGTTTTCTCCATCTCCCTCATGCAATATTTCATTTTATGTATAGGGTCAACCAGTCGACCCATCCGATATGCGAAGAGGCAGAAGAGGTGACGATGTTGGTGGATCGGGAAGTGCAGGCGACAGAAGGCGTACTCATGAGGAGGCAACGGATAGTCATCCCGAAGGCGATGGACATGGGGATGCAGTGGGTAATGGACATGGGAATGCAGCGGGCGATGGACATGAGGATGGTGTAGCAGATGTCCATGAAGATGCAGTTGTTCAAGATGTCCAGAACGAACAAGTGGACCCCGAGGTAACAGAGGTTGACACTGTTGCGGTTGGCGAGGAAATAACCGTGGACCTCGATATAGATCTAGTCGATACAGGCGCAGTTGGTAAGGAAAAAACCGTGGAACCTGATATAGATATGGTTGGCACGCCTTCTGATCATCACAAGGACGTCCAGAGTACGGGCATCGGTACGTCGAAACACGTGGGAGATGTTGACCCCGACGCCATTCAGTACTAGTCACCGAACATGTATCTCAATTGCTGTGCACTAACTTATTTTGGTTGGGGTTACGTTGACGTTGTTCTAATGATAACATCCTTTTAGGTTCAGATTCTGGACAATTTGTCGGATACTGACACTAACCCAGATATCGTATCCCAGTCACAAGCATCCGAGGAAACACAATCACAAGGCCAGGCACGTGTGGATGATGGCGACGTATGTGTGTTATCTCAGCCAGTCATGCGTCCACCCCCTTGTCGTGGAGAACGGGAAAAGAAAAAGCCATGGAAACTTGGAGGGTCCTACGAAGTTAGAGTGGGTGGGAAGTGAAAAAGGGTGATTGTGTATAATCCACTTCTAGATCTCCCAGCTACAAAGGAGGTCAAATTCCAAAAGTGGATTGAAGACTACGAATCAAATCGTTCGTCCCGAAAGACACTATATACGTACAGAAAGAAGCAGTGATTTCGTGACCTACTTAGGCCGAAGAACTGGTGCACGAATGAGGTACATAGGCTTAAAATGATGGAGGCTAGGAAATCCTTATTTTTTTTTGTCTATTACTTTTAATATGACGGTGATACTTGCAGGTCGTTGATTCACTAGTCATGTTCGTGCGGAAGAAGCTGGAAGAACGTACTGACCTATGTTCTCGCCAATTCACCACTAGAGACACTGTGTTGTCGACGTCCCACGTAAATGTCTGTTACTCTATTTTTGTTCTCTATTTCTTATCCATGCCTAACAAAATCCATATTAAATGTACAAAACTTTTTTCGTCGAATCGATGGTCTATACGAGCTGGTGAAATCAAAAAATGCCACACCAACGTAGGCGGCAAAGAAGTATGACTGGGATGCGTGGGAGAGTACCGTCATGGTATATATCGACGGAAGTCATTCGGAAGAACCCGCTCAAGTGGCGTGAGGTAGAGGCTGTCTATTTACCCTTCAATGTCAACGACAACCATTGGGTTATGATATGCATAGACTTCGTTGAAGGTGAGATCGTTGTCTGGGACTCCCTGATGGCAATTACCCCAGATGCATCATTGGAGGAGCAACTGAACGTCATGCGCGCAGTTATCCCGCCGTTATTGCATAAATCTCAGGCCATCACGGTACGTCCAAACCTACCAATGACACCATGGCGAATTAGTAGGGTTACGTCGACACCACAGCAGTTTGGTAGTGGAGATTGCGGCATTTTTTGTGTTAAGTATTTTGAATATGATGTAACAGGGACTTCTTTAGAAACATTGAGGCAAAACAATATGTCATACTTTAGGAGGCAATTTGCCTTCCGGCTATGATCTAATAAGGCAGTTTGGTGATCAATTGTACGAAATATTTTTCCATATATTCTCTATAATCTCTATTCGGTAATCATTCGGTAATAATTTTATTATCGGAAATAATCAAGTGTACGAACTATTTTTCAATATATTAATCATTTTAATCTCTATTTTCGTAGCTCATTGAATTTTACGACCGGGGTCAACTATATCTTGGCTGAGAATTATGGAATTAAGAAAAATGTGCCAACCTCGGGCTTCGCCTCGCTCGAGATCGAGCTCGAGAATTTTGACAGAATCTGAAAATGATCCAACCTCGGGCTTCACCTCGCCCGAGATCTAATCGGAAATTTTGACAGAACCTGAAAATGAGCCAACCTCGGGCACTACCTCGCCCGAGATCGAGCCCGAGAAGTTTGACAGAACCTGAAAAGAATTTTTCTTGACTTGGTCTATTTCCTTTGCAATCCGAAATGAACCTACAAAATACATCATTTGAATGCCAGCAAAACCATAATGTAGTAGTATTTACATAGCACACATAGTTCTGACTAGAATGAAACAAAATTTAGTAACAACCATATCATTCTGTTCGGAGCGACTACCTACTCGTCTTGCGGTCGTGTCTAACGCTTCCACATCGCCCGCATTTGTGTACCTGTCGGACTTCCCGACTGATGGTATTCTGGCAATTTGGCGATGTCCAACATAAGGAACAAGTTTTGGTGGCTTAATCGTCCTCGGCACGTAGTCATCCGGTAAAATCCATTCTTCCTCATCTCCGAGCGGGTACACGCGTTCGACATAAGCAAGTATAAGGGTTTCGACTTGGTACCTATCGGAACATAATGAATGCACGCTAATGTTTCGAAAAACCGCCCCAATAATGGCTTGAGAGCATGGAATCTGGAAATAGTCAAATTGTTTGCACGTGCAGGTCTTGCTATTTAGGTTGACACTTACCTTGAACGTACCATCATGCACTTCGAATTCGAACCGATCAATTGGCATGACATGATGATATCGAGCTCGTTCTGCCGCTTCTTTAAGAATATTCTCTGCATATTCAGTAAGAACTGTTCCTTGACTAGAGACAACCGTCCGCCTCTCATAAAACCATTGTTGTAGTAGAGCTCAAAAATTTTCAAATAGAGCTGTTATTGGCAAAGTACGAGCATGAACAAGTACCACATTCATGGATTCAACGAGACTCGAGGTCATTTGGTTATACCTCATTCCAGGTTGATATGCACGAGCCCACTTGTCGAATCCGATGTCTTCCAAATATTTCTAGACTCTTGGGAATCTGGCTAATTGGCCCCAATAGTAGCGAAACTTTGATACATTGAACGCCTTTGTTACTTTATAGAAAATTTTTATCATTCCCTCGTTTCTAAACTTCTCATTCAATTTCATCGCTACATGATGCATACATGTGACATGCGCTGCATCAGGAAACACTGTTGCCATGAAGTTCGTGATACTTTGATGCCAATCAGATACAAAAACCAAACTGTTTACGTCACCTATACAAATCTTAACCCGCTCGAAAAACCAAGTCCATGAATCATCAGACTCCTTATCGATAACACCGAATGCAAGAGGGTAAATTTGGTATCTATTGAGGATGCAATAAGTAGTACGTCCTTGTACTTCCCCTTCATATGTGCTCCGTCAATCATAAGTATAGGTCGTATGCAACTTCCAAAACCCCTAATCGAGCATCCTAAGGCCATGAATGCGTACTTGAAGAATGTGTCGTCCTCCAATTTCATGTGGAAAACCGTTCCTTGATTCACGGCCTTCAGAGCCTTCCATACTTAGGTAAAGTAGAGTACGACTGTCTAGGCGATCCCATCAATAGGCCCAGTGCGACTTCTTTCGCTCGTGATGCCTTCTCATATCTGATATTGACACCGTAATTCTTTCGCATATCATTCACAATATCTTTAGGCCTGTAACGACGATTGACCTCCTCAAAATTTGACTTTATCAATTGACTCACCACCCAACTACCGGCTTGTCAATGGTCATGTGTCAGTGTTGGTCATTCACAACTGTGATTCTCAGAAAACGTTGAGATGAGAAAGTTATTCAAACCTTTGATTCTTCTTGCACGTAAGGCCCATTTGCATCCTTCTTCCGTGCATGCAATAGATAATAGTTTTGTAGTAGATTTCTTAACTTTGTACACAAAATTCCTAGTGATGGCAAAAACGGCCAGTTTAAATCGTAATTCATCCTTAGACCGAAAAACACTGCTAACTGAAATGTCGTCAACAGAATCATCCTTATTACCAATTGTATCGATCTGTTCTAAGGATGCATGCTGACCATCAGTAGTTGCACAGGGGCATTCCTACTTACAGACTGTACTTCCACAACAGGTGTTCTTGATGATGGATCACCACCACAAACTGGGTCCTCAGCTTCATTATCATCCTCATTCTCAGTTTCTATGTAATCATCATCCTCATTCTCAGTTCCTATGTAACCATCATCCTCATTCTCATCATCATTTTCATACTCATGGTCCTCATCACCTCCATCATCATCCCACTGACCGAAGTGTTCTTGTTCATCGTCGCCTAAATTTCATTGGACAATATTGTCCGTCAATGGAGTCATAAATTGTACAGAAGATGGCGGGTTGACAGTATGTGTAGGTGAATGCATGTGATTTAGTGGGACAGGAGAAGAAACATTTTGTTCTACTTGGCAAAATGAAGCGAATGTTTCGGTTTGGGGATATAATGTACCATCATGTGTGTTACTACCACTACCTTGTCTTTGCTTTGGTACAACAGATACATACAAGGGCACTTGAAAGAGATGTGGAGGGCCCATAAGGTAAAAACCAAAGCTATTATCATCAAATATATAAAAGTTCAGCACTTGGTACTCAAATTTGTAGATAGATTGTAGAACTATATTGAACATATCACGATTTATTCTAGTCATCCTAAAGATCGCACTTACAAGGTCTCTATATGTTATTCCTTCGTCAACATTCAACTCACCCATAACTCCACCTTCGTATACAGTGTCTGTCTGATTCCACTAACCCCCATAGATCACAAAAAGGCGAACCATTTTGTTCTGCATTACAAAGCACAATTGAAAGACAATTAGAGATGGAAAAATTATATATATCCCGGGCGAGAAATATATTTTCTCGCCCGAGGTGGAGTTCAATATGCAGCCACGTCCGAGGTGAGTTTAACAAACATTCCGTTTTGAAAACCTCTGACCCCGGGCGAGAAAGTTTCGTACCTCGCCCGAGGTTCATAAAAAATATGATTCTCGATCGAGAATCATATCACCTCACTCGAGAATGACCCGAAAATTAAAAACACATAGTGCAGGAGGAATGGACAAATGAGTTTAAAACAAAATAACAAACGTTATTGTTACTCCGACTGTAACAAAAATAAACCAAACGAGGACCAAATAAAAACACATCTTTTGAAATGTAGACATCAAGCAAGATTATTGAGCAAAAGGAGAAAACATAAAAAATGAAGAACTACCTCTTCCAAAATCTTGAAACTTCCAAAGAGAATATTCACAATGTTTTTCAAATTTTTAAGGATTGTGCAGAGAGAATATTCACGATAAGGACATATGTTCTCTAAGGTTAGTAATGACATGTACTGATTGGTTTTGGCGTGCATTGAAGCTACCTTGGACAAGAATTTTTCTACCTTGGCCGAAAATTATTCCAACGGTCATCTGTTACATTTAATGGCATTATGATCATTTCATGTGCTTTTGACACATCATTAATGCTAAAAGTGGGTCAGTTGGACACATTTTGAGGGATGGGTCATTTGAGCATTTCAAAAACTTTTGAGGGCCATTTGAGTCAAATTCCCAATGTTTGTGGGGGTTTCATCTCAATCTAAGTGGCAATAGAAGAAGTAATCCACTTATATTATAAACTTTTGTTAGTTTTTTTTTTAGTACATGTAGGGTTGGGGATCAAACTCACAATCTCATCCTTGCTCCGTTAACTTTTCAATGTGGGATCCTTTACATCAGGGACCCAATAAACATATTTACCCCCTCCACTTAAAAATTTTAATTTTTAGATTTCAGATCTTAAGTTAGAAACTTACCAATTTTAAACATTAGAAAAATATTTGATTTCTGTAATCAAATTTTAAATAATTTTTTATTTATTTACTTCCAAGATACTTGATTTCAACACATAGAACATCAATTTTTAAATTAGATTTTAGTTGCTTGAATTTGATTTTTTTATTTGGAGTTGATTCCTACCATTAAAGTTAGTTGTTTTTACTAGTTGAACAAAATAAATCCCTACAATTAAGGTTTGTATGAATTATTACCCCATTCTAAGTAAATTTCCTTGGATAAGTTAGATGTTTCTGTAGCACAAATGGATATCTCTAACAAAATCCGCAAAAAAACAATTTTACAGACATTCCTCCCTCCATGAACATTTTTCAGGTATCCATCTTCTAGGGACTGATTTTTAGTAGTTTTCTTATTCTTCAAATTCAATTACTTGTTGCTGCAATAATATAAATTTATAAAACCACGTTTACAGCTTTTTATTCTAAAAAATCTTTATTTTACTTATGTACAAATTATTTATTTATTATTATTATTATTTTTTTGTCATTTCATGAATTCTCTTAAATTCTCTAGCATCACTCATCTTCATCATCATGAGGTCCTATCATCCTAATATACATTCTTTACTAATATGCATTCTTTGTTTCTTCTAGATTTCAAAATCTAACTTTTATTAATTTAGTAAATTGTAGTAAATTGATTTCCTTACAATTATGGTACATATTTTTTGCTACTATTTATTGTTTAAAAAATTCCTAAAATGTATTTTGTTTCAAGAGTATATTTATCCAAAATAAATTTTAGGATTCTATGAAAATTGTCCTTTAGCTATTTTTATAATAACTAATAATTTTAGCTATTTTTATAATAACTAATAATTTTAGCTATTTTTTAAAATACTCTATTTATTTTGACCATTCTTGTAGTTGCCCCTTCCTCATATGGACTTGTATTATAAATGGGCTAGCCTTATACATTTGTTTGGTTTAAAGGGATTATTGAAAATAAGATCTCTAAATGAACTACTTGTGTACTTCTCCCTAGTGATACTGATTACACAATAAATTTACATATATGCTCTTTAAAATGCATCTACAATCTCATAGTTATTGATGGAACCTCGACTCCATCCGAGAACCGACCCTCGCCCTCTGCTAACAAACCATTTCCCTGTACGTCGTGGTAAATGCATTAGACAACATAATCCACCAATTTTAAACTGAGGCAAAAGATTGACAAGAAAAAAAAATGAACATCAGGAGAGAATACCTTCAGATCTCTCACTATTCCTCCATTTGCATATCGCTCTAGTTCATCAACATCACAAAGAACTTTTGCTCCGCATCCTACAGTGTCGACCGATCCTACAGCTTCTTCATCAACTAAAACTGCCTTTATACTGCTAGTTTCTGGAACCTGAGCATAATGAGTTAATATTGGAGGCAGCACTTTCCAGCATAACAACATTGCAAAATTACTTGGAAAAAGAAAAAAGAACATATGTCCAAGCACGAATATGATGTTGAAAGTAGAGAGACAGCAACTGTTGGAGATTAAACACGTTGCATCCTAAAATCTGATACCTCAAACATAGCTTCAGTCATAATATTTTCTAAAATGGATCTTAATCCCCTAGCACCAGTGTTCTTTTTCATTGCTTTCCTTGCAATCATTCTTAAAGCGTTCTCGGTGAAATGTAATTTAACCTGCAAAATTATACAGTCTCAAGTGAGCTGGATTTACCAGAATTTTTTAAGTTTTTTTCATCAATGTAAGAAAAAGTAACATGGTAACACATTTCACATATATGTAATAAATGGTTAGTTAATTATATATAAAACGAAAACTCACATCATTCATTCCAAACATCTTCTTGTACTGTTTACCAAGTGCATTTCTCGGTTTTGTGAGAACCTATTAAAGACAAATTAAGATGAAGAGATCTGTCTTAAAAACAAAAACAGAACAGAAATGAAAAATATAAAACCTGCACATTTCTAGAATGGAAACATCAAAATAAAGATAACCCAAAAGTCTAGAAAAACCTGAACAAGCTGATCCTCGTCCAAAGCTGACAAACTCACAAAGATCGGGAATCGTCCAACAAATTCGGGTATGAGACCATAAGTAACAAGATCACTGCTTTCTACCTGAAAGTTAAAAGACCTTCGGTTCAGTTGTTGAATGAAGACCGGTTCTGAAATGGAAGGGAAAAAATGGAGTCGAGTCTCAGTTCAAAAAGTGAATAAAATAAAATAAGTCCTTTGTGACGAAACATTTTAACTTTTTAATGGTTTATGGGCTCACAGATCCCAGTATTGAAGATGTCACTACTGCATCAGTCAATCCACCAGCTCTCATGCTAGCACGAACTGGTGCTCCAAAGCCAATTGAAGAGTCATGCTGCCTGTAAAAAGGTGGATTTTCAATTTCTGTACATGAATCAAAATAGGACAAAATAACATCAATTTAGTTTGACATTTAGAACTAAGAAATTCCCTACCTGTCAGAAATGCACTTATCCAAGCCAACAAATGCACCACCACATATAAAGAGAATATTTTTTGTATCCATCTGCCATGCATCATAGCAACTTAAGTCCTAGGAAGCAAAATATATTAACAGAACAATAAAAATGAAATAAAATAAAAGCTAAACATTAGTTATTTCATATTTTCATTCTATTCCAAATAAGAATGCTCAAAACACATGTAAAAACACACTCCCCAACTCATATTAGTTTCTTTAGAATAAATCTAGTTCTCTTCTCAAACTCAGCCCACTTCATATTGTTTTTTATAGCCTTGTTTAAAAAAAGATGCCTCTGCTCTGGAATGGATAAAGATGAACTTAATTCAGACTTCCAATCTGCTACAATTTCCACCTAGTTGACTAAAAACAGTTTTTGATGCGTGAACTGCAGTAAAGTACAATAGCCTTCTAGGGCTCAAGAGCAAAGCACAGAAACAGTAAAGGTTTTTTAGTACTCTTTATAGGGTTGACTCCAACCACGGGAAGATGCACAGTTGGAGGAAGTGAGGTGCTTATTCGTCATAGTTATGTTAGAAACTTTTTCATTCTTTGCCAGTAGACTGATTATAGCTCATTGCTAATGAGATTATTGATGATTGGAAGCGATAGCAAAAGAAATGAGTGGTTATAAATTGACTATAGAAAAGGTCTTTGATAAAATGGTTTGAACTTTCTCATGAGATCCTTCAGGTCAAAGGGCTCAATTCATGTGGAGAGGCTGGATTCGAGGGTGCATCTCCTCCACAAATTCTTCTACTATCGTCCTTTGGGTTGCTTTCTGTCATGCCAAGGGATCTTCGCGACATGCTGAATGTTCTCTTTTGTGGCCACATTTTTCACAGAAAAAAAGCAACTTTGGTTCAATTTCATTAGGTATTCTTTGGTCTATTTGGATGGAAAGAAAGAACCGCATCTTCAAAGAAAAATGAAAACCACATGAGAGCTTCATGGATGGTGTAATCTTTTGGATATTTCTTGGTGTAGAAATTCAACATATGTTCATAGTTATGGGTTTTCTACACTTTTTGAGTAATTGGAGGCCCTTTCTGTTGCCTCCCCAGGCATAGGCTTTGCTCCCCTCTTTTTTTTTGTTTTGTATATTTCATCACATCAATGAAATAGTACGATGTTTCTCATAAAAAAAAAATGTTCTGTTAGAAACCTTCTCAACCACTCGAATGAAGAGTATAAGTTGTGTAATAACCAAGTTCTAATGTAAATCGACAATATTACTTGAGATAAAACAATGGTTGTGATGTATGATTTGAGCATAGGGCCAAGGTCAAGCTTGAGGTGGATTAAGTGGGGACATGGGATACATAAAAATATATATATTCTTTTAGAGAAAATAAAGTTGGGATTGAGGTCAAAGCCGAAATTGAAATTGAGACAAAGACGCATAATATATAATAAAAAAGAAAATTAGGGCCTAGGTTGCAGGCTGCAGTCAATACTAGAGTCAAGAGAGACCGACATGGAAAACATAGGAATAACTAAAATAATTCAAGGTCGGG
This sequence comes from Momordica charantia, assembly GCF_001995035.1. Next base: position 73,015 of record NW_019104619.1, read on the forward strand.
GTTGAGGTTGAGGTCGGAAAGTAGAATGCATCATAAAAATACATAACAATAATTAAAATAATGAGACTAGGGTCCAAATCGGAGACGTGGAATACATAATAAAATACGTAATAATAATTTTAAAAATACGGTCAAGATCAGGATCAGGATAGGGAAGGGTGAGGCAGGTTAAAATGGGGATTCCCTTAAACTAAATAACAAAGAGAGGGTGTTAATGGAAGTCAAACTGTTATTAAAGGTTGGGTCCAAATTCAACCCTTTACTTACCAAGTTTGACGTGTTAATTGAACAAATTGGTGTGATCAGAACCCCAATGATTTAGAGGTGATTTGTGCAACTTTTTCTTTTAAAAGGAAAAAATAAATCATTGCAGGGTAGTAGTACGTGTGCCTCAATGTGGACGTTTGAAGCAAGGCACCCTCATGAGGAAGAAGCGATGAACTGCCATGGGGCTTGGTAAGCACACCAAGGCACACTTTTCAAAATACTGACTAAAAACATGTTCAGGATTTAATTTCATTGAGCTATGTCCCAAATAGTCATACCTTCTAAAAATGAAAGCAGAAACTTAAATGGGGAGGACTTAGGAATAGAATGGATTTGACCAAAACCGTTAACAGTAAGCCAGCAGCTCAAGGCAGCTAAATTGCGACATTACAAATAAGATGGTGACTTATCTTCAACAAGTTGTCTATGTCAAACATCTAGAAAGCGTTTTGAATACATGAATTTGTAATGTTAATAACTTAAAAGATGGGATCATCACTTCCAGACATTCACATCAATCTGAGTGAGAGAGGTTAGGTGAATTGTAACTTCCACGTTCAAGTAGCTCGATAGCTCATAGCTGAAGGTAGATGTAATGGTCTAATGTGACTTGCACGTTATAATCAAATCAAAGAAGAAAATCAATAAGACACTACTAAATTGCAGTTCAACTTCACCTGAATGCTATCACCTCGAGGATGTTTCCGAGCACCTTTGTCAGGAACATCTACTACCTGAAAGAAATTAAATGGTTTTTACATAAATTGGAAATGAGAAAAGAAATTTTTTTTTTTTTTGGCATTGGGAAACAAACTTCCATTAATAAAAAGAAAAATTTACAGCATGCGAAGACATTAACCCGACAAGAGCCAAGGAGCCAAGGAGATTATACTAAACGAACTATAGTTACAAAAGAAATTGGAGAAAAAGCTCCAAAGAAAGTCTTCAAAGTAAATAAGATCCGACAGTTCATTGTTAAATTCCAAAAATTTTCAACTGTAATCACAGAAGAAAAACAGATGACTCAAGTTTTCCCCTGAATTTCTGCATGAAACACATCAATAGGGCTGTAATGGTGTACTAGCATCATGCCATGGCCAAAAGTTACCAAAGGAGCTGCTGTCAGCCCCATGGAGATCAGGGTGTCCAGAAAAGTTTCTGTGCTTACATGGATAGTACTTTTTGGAAACCTAAATACGGCAAATATACCACTTCAAAAGAAGCTTCCAAACCGCAATTTGCAACCTTTCATCTGTGTTCTCTGTTTAGCAAGTTTTGACTGCCAAGATCATTTGCTATTTCTCTGTCCGTATGCAGTAAGGTGTTGGGAGAGAACCTATTCCTCTCTTGTAACCTTCAGTGGGTTTGGGAGAACCTATTCCTCTCTTGTAAACTTCCAGTGGGTTTTTTCATAAACCTCTTCGGGGTAATTTACAGCAGCTTCATTTTGGCCCAATTCCTTCTCCAAGAGCTCGATTGATCTCGGTCAATGCGATCAAAACTATTGTTTCAAAACTCTGGTTTGAAAGGAACCAAAGGCTTTTTGAAAACAAGCAAAGAGTTTGGTAAGAATGCTTTGATCTTAGCTAAGTTTAAGGCGTCTCAGTGGTGCTCACCTTTTTTTTTTTTTTTTTTTTTGCGGATTATTCTCGTAATATCATTTTTTTATTCTTGGGAAGGTTTTATTTTTACTTTGTTTTACTTTACTTTATATTTTATCTTATTTTTTTCACTCCCTCGAGGGTTTGTATCTTGGAACATTTTTGTTCCTTTTTATCTATCAATGAAAATTTTGTATCTTGTTCAAAAACTGAGGAATGTATTGATTAGAAGGCCATACAAAAAAGGGGATGGAGATCCCCACAAGACCAAATGGTTACAAAAAGGATGCCCAATTGATCATGATTTGTACAAGGGAGTGATTACAAAAATGTTTAGAGGATAACACCAAAACGATTAATGGAGTTTGAAAAGTCCTCTTGACTAGAATAATTCTCTTTGAAGACGCTCTTATTTTTCTCGATCAAAATTATGAATTCTCTTTGAAGACCCTCTTATTTCTCTCGAACCAAATCCTTCATAATGTAGCCATGACTGCATTGGTGTACAAACATAAGCTTGCCCTCTGAACAGATTGCTGCAAATAGTCTCATAAAGCGCCAAATTATTCCTGTGCGGGAAACACCAAGGAATACGAAAGAGGTTGAGTAATCTAGCCCAAATGGCATGAGCAAAGGTACAATGAAAGAAGAGGTGCAGATGATTTTCCATCCCTTCCTTGCACATTACGCACCAAACTGAAGAGAGGCACATATTTAGACTCTTCAGCATATCACTAGAGGGAAGCATGCAGACAAGTTTAGGGCCTGTTTGGTTAGCCATCCGGATTCTGTTTCTTGTTTTCAGATTCACCGAATCAAATGGATTTAGTAAATATACGTTTGGCAGCTTTTGACAGATTTGTTTTTGAAAACTATTTAAGGATTATGTGATCCAGTGGAAATTCTGAAAACAAACATTTTTACGTTTTTAGTGTTTTCAGATTTTGAATTTGAAACTTTAAAATGCAGAATTACATTAGAAAAAAAAAGGAAAAAAAAACTTTGATAAATATATTATTTCATGTCATAAACTCATTTCATTTTTGTTAAAAGTAAAACATGTAAAATATAATGTATTATAAATTATACAACATTGTAATATTTATACAAAATTTATACCAAAAATGTTAATAATTTAATTAATATTATTTTAGATTAAACTAAATATTTAGTTGATAACTACTACTAGTTTACAAATATATTGCTAAATACACGTTGAACAATTTTTTAAATTGAGATTCAATTTTCAAATATGCTACCAAACACATATCTGAAAACACTGAAAATAAATAATACAACTCTATTTTTCATTGGATCCCTTGTTTCAAATTTCTATTTCCTAACCACCAACTAAACGCACCCTTAAGTTTCTTCAGCATCCATCCTTTTCATATCACCAAAGTCATTTCCTTATCAAACATTCTGTTAGAATCAGCCAACTTCAGGAAGAGAGATTTAGAAAGTAAAAATCTCATATGCTTCAGTCTTCCAACATATCACATCCTCCCTAGTCCCTCTTAATTACAAGACCCTTAAGCAAACCCAATAACTCCGGACTCCTTCGCCTTCAACTCAGTAAGGTAAAAGTTTTTTATTAAATCTGGATACTGATATAAGAGAATGGTTAGTAAGACCTTTTGAAGCAACTCAAATTTGATGTGATATCAAAAACCTGAAGAAAAAAAGGCACAAGAGCTGATGGATAATCAATTGACGCCATATTCACTCCAGTTGATTGAGAGCTCATCCATAATCTCCTTGGTACCTGGCCTATTTGCTGGCATCAGTCGTACCTTCGGGCAAACTTCTTGGAGACTCCATCTAAGATAGGCCACTTGGAGAATCCATCTAAGATAGGGCAATAATAGCCCTGCATTAGAATTTTGGGGGCTAATGAGCACCCCAGCGTGATTGCCACGTACCCCTCCCTCCATGGACCTCCTCCATTATGTACCCTTGCCCATCTGAGGAGAAGAGAATATCCTCTTTTGTAAAGAATCTCTTCCTTGAGGAAATGCCTCTGGAACCAATGTGCTTCCACAGCTGTCAGGGAGTTCTTCCTCCCTTTTAACTTAGTTCTGATGGAATAAAATATTTGTATTCCAATGTGAAAAGAAGAAATACATAGCCTTCTCATATAGAAGAGAGGCTCAATACATAAAAGAAAATACGGATAAAATAACTATTAATATTACAGTGAATTTACAACTAATATTTACAAATAATAAACTAACACTTCCCCTCAAGTAGGTTTAAAGATATCTTCATTGTTAGCTTGTCAATCATCCCGTCAAATGGTACTTTTGGTGGTCCTTTTGTCAACACATCAACAGTATGCTTTATTGTTGGGAGATTATCAACTTTTTCCTTTTTGAAATGTTTGTCAATTTCAATATACTTAGTCCTATCATGTTGAACTGGATTGTGGGCTATGGGGATGGCAGCTTTGTTGTCACAATAAACTCATATGGGTGCCTCCTACAAGACTCTCAGTTCTTCGAGTAGCTTTTTTATCCATATTCCTTCACAAATACCATGGGCTAGGGTCCTAAATTCCTTCTTACCATTACATTTTGTTTCTTACTTTGCCAAGTAACTAAGTTACCTCCAACAAACGAAAAATAACCAGAATTAGAACTTCTATCTGCTATACTTCCTGCTCAATCAGCATCGGTATAAACTTCAACCTGTAGATGGTTGGGTTTTCTTTTATCAATATATCTTTGCTTGGAGTTCCCTTCAAATATCTTAAAATTCTATAGGCAGCTTCAAAGTGAACTGATCCTAGTGAGTGCATAAATTAGCTTACCATGCTGACTGAAAAAGTAATATCTGGACGTGTGTGAGACAAGTAAATGAGTTTTCCTACAAGGCTTTGATGTTGTTCCTTATCCTTTAATTCTTCTTCTTTACTTCTTCTTTTTCAGCTTCCAGTTTCAAATTAGATTCAATAGGAGTTTCAGCTACCTTGCATCCAAGTAAACTTGTTTCTCCAAGTAAATCAAGAATATATTTTCTTTGATTAATAAAGATACCTTTCTTAGATCTTGAAAACTCCATTCATAGGAATTACTTCAATGTTCCTAGGCCCTTGATTTGAAATTCACTTACAAGTCTTTTTTCTTAAGATGGCCAATTCTAATTCACCATCACCTATAAGAATAATATCATCTAGATAGACAATCAAAATTACAATTTTATTCTTCTAAGAGCATTTATAAAAGATGGTATGATCAACTTGACTCTGAAGAAATCCATAGCTCGTGACTACCTTACCAAATCTTTCAAACCATGCTTTTGGAGATTGTTCGAGTCCATATAGAGATTTCTTTAACCGACATACTTCGTCCTTCCTAAGATTAGTTTCAAAACCTGGTGGTAAACTCATAAATACTTCTTCTTCAAGATCTCCATTCAAAAAGGCATTTTTTACATCGAGTTGGTGAAAGGACCAATCTAAATTTGCAACTGGGATAAAAGTATTCTAACAGAGTTGATTTTAGCAACAAGAGCAAAAGTTTCCTGATAATCAATCTCATAGATTTGAGTAAATCCCTTTGCAACTAGTCTAGCTTCGTACTTTTCAACACTACCATCAGCACTACACTTGATTGTAGAAATCCATTTGCACCCCACAATTTTCTCATCTCTCGGCAAATCCACTACCTCCCATGTACAATTATGTTTCAAAGCATTCATCTCCTCCATAACAGCTATTTTTCAATTTGGATCATTTAGAGCTTCTTGTATGTTTCTTGGAATAAACAAGTCAGTTATCCTAGATGTAAAAGCTTTATGACTACTTAGACAATTTTTCATAAGAAATATAGTTTGGAGGAGGATATTTGGTGCAAGTTTGAGTTCCTTTTCTTAAGGCTATAGGAACATCTACATCAGAAAGAACAAATGAGACATTTTCAATATTTGGAGCGACACGGATGGAAGATTGATTACCTGGAGTTTCATAATCATCCCTCGGAGTTTCAGATTGGGTCTATGATGAGTCTGCTATCTGGTCCTCATTCGTTTGATTTAGTCTTCTTCTAGTATAAAACTTAAACTCAGGATTTAGATCAATTGGATCGTTTCGTAGTAATTCTCCCCCTAAATGATAATTTTCTACACTTGGCATTAAAGGACTAGTAAAGTCAGAACTAGAACTAGTAAAGTTAGGCCTTATAACATTAGGAGGGGACAGATATATCCCAAAAATTATCCTCCTCTAAATTTAGTTTCTCCCCCGGAAGATAATTTTAGGTAAAAAAAGAATGATTTTCCAAAAAGGACACTATCCATACTCACATGTAGTTTTTTTGTTTGAGGATCAAAACATTTATACCCTTTCTTTTTTCCTAAAATCATAGCCAAGAAAATGCATTTAATAGCCCTATGATCTAATTTTAACCAAAACGAACTAGGAATATGCACATAAGTGGTACACCCAAAAACTTTGGTAGGTAAATCAAAGTTCAAACGAGTTGTTGGAAAAGTTCCTTTCAAAACATCGAGAGGAGTTTTGAATTTCAAAACTTTAGTAGGCATTCGATTTATTAACGTAGGTAGCCATGAGGACTGCTTCCCCCCATAAGTACTGCTTCCCCCCATAAGTACTTAGGGACATTCATAGAAAACATTATGGCCCGAACAACCTCCAACAAATGCCTATTTTTTCTTTAAGCAATACCATTTTGTGGAGGAGTATCTCGACAAGTGGAATGATGAACAATGCCTTTATTTTTTAAAAACTCACTCAAATGTTCACTGAAATATTCCGTTCCATTGTCAGAATGCAAGATACTAATTTTGGTTTGAAATTGGGTTTCAATCATATTATAAAAACATTTGAAAATATCTTTCACATCAGATTTGTTTATCAATAAATAAACCCAAGACAATCAAGTAGATCATCAATAAAAGTTACAAACCACAAGTTACAAACCACCGTCTACCAGTATGATTCATAGGATGTCCTAGCCTAAAATTCCAAAGCATAATTTGTTCTTTAACAGAAGGAGAACTATTACTACTAAAGCACTGAGTTAATTTATAACTACCAGAAGGCTCATCAAAGTAGTAGAGGCCATCCAACATCCTAGTACACCCAAACGACTTCCCTTACGACTAGTCCTGAGAAACACAATGAGATGCATAGAAAGTAACAAGACAGTTAGAATCTTTAGAGACTTTACTAACTGATAGAAGATTGCATGCTAATTTAGGAACCTGAAGAACCGATTGAACAGTAATATTTTCGGTTAATTTAATGGTTCCCTTTCCTGCAATAGAAGAGAAACTTCCATCGGCAATCTTAATTTTTTCATTGCAATACGTAGGAGAATATAATTCAAATATTTTAGAAGAGCTAGTCAAATGATTAAAAGCTCTAGAATCAATGATCCATGAAGATGAGCCAAAACAAGAAAGTGCTCTAGGGTAATTTCCTGTTTGTGCCGAAGACATACAAAGATTACCAAATGAAGAATTGGTATCTAGTCGTTGTGATAGATGATCTTTGCTAAATGATTTTGAGTCAACACTATTAGTGTGAACTTGCTTCCAGTCACTTTCATATTCCTCTAGACTTTGAGTCACTTCAACGATTTCTATGATTTCTTCAATCATAATGGTAAAAACGAAGGTTAAATAGAACAAATCAAACCCAAAAACACTGATATTAGCAAAATACAGACCGGATCGAACGAACCAGACCAGACCAAAGTGCGAACCGAATTGAACCAACCTAGGGTTTCTAAGGCAAAACAAACCAAGACCAAGACCAACCCCAGAACAGGTGCAAACGGTTCGCAATGATTGAATCCACCAAAGGTGAACGTTTGCAATGTCAGAATAGGCGCGGATGGCAACAGCGAGATTCCTCTTTCCCTCGGCGACCAATCTCCCTTTGGCGATTCTGCTTTGCAGTCTCGAACAAAACCGACGATGGCAAAAAACTGGTAAAGCACTCCCTTCAACAACGCACGCAACGCCTTCCTTCTCCGGCAACGTCTTGTATACTGTGGCAAATTGACATTGACCCACGACGCCAACGTACAAAGTCCAGAAGTTCTACGATCGAAAATGAACCACGAAGACCTCAACAGACCCACGAAGATCTCCCCTAACCGACACGAGACGAAGGGGATGGATGCCAAAATAGAGACCTACTGTGCCGGAAGTAGGATGCATCAAACGACGGCTAGGGTTCCGGCAATAGTAATTGCAACAGGCTAGGGTTTAAAGGTAGGGATGGTGACTAGGGTTTCTAAAGGCCCTTGGGATCTTAGGGTTTATTTTAGCTCTGATACCAAATTAGTTTTGATGGAATATTTGTATTCCAATGTGTAAAAAGAAGAAATACATAGCCTTCTTACATAGAAGAGAGGTTCAATACATATAAACTAACAATTAATATTACAGTGAATTTACCGCTAATATTTGCAAATAATAAACAAACACTTAGGCACCTAACCAATGGCTTCAATCTCTTGCAAGCTCGAGGAAAGGATCCATCTCCATGACTTCAATCTCTTGCAAGCTCAAGGAAAGGATCTCCACCAAAATTGCTCAAGTTAGGTCGATCTTGTACGAAGAGGCGAGCCAAGCCAGCACGTCCACGTTGGCATTTTGAGAGCTTTAGAATTGCTTGACTTTGCAGCTTTCAAACCATCCGTTGACCAAGTACTCAGTCATCCGCTCATCTTTGGCTTGGTATTCTTCATAATTTGATTGACGATCAGCCGTGAGTCACTAAGATGTGCAGATGGGCCACGACCATGGCCTTTGCCATGCTCAATCCGGCTAAGGGTGCCCCTTACTCGGCTTCATTGTTGGAGGCCCAAACTTGGAACCTCAGGGTGTACTTGTGGCATCTTCCCCCTAGTGACACAAACAACACACCTCCTCCACCCTTGCTCGTTGGACAGCCTGTCAATGTAGAGAGTCCAAGGTTTGGAGGGTGGTCTCTCCTTTCTCTGACTTGCGGCGGGCCGAGCAAGACGTGGAGTTGTGAGTTCGGCTACGAAGTCAGCCACCGGCCCTTAATTGTCATCCTTGGGGTTGTAATGGATGACATATTCACTTAGTTCAATCACCCACATCAACCTTGTTCAAATGCCTCAAATTTTTTAAAAACTTGGTGCAATGGGTGTTTGGTGAGGAGTGTGACCTTGTGGGCTTGGAAGTAGGGATACAACTTTCGAGTCAAGGTGATTAGGGCGAGGGCTAACTTATCCACCTGGGGTATATCATCTCTATCCCCAACATGGTTTTACTCGAGTGGTGTATCGGAGTTTGCCTACCATCTTCGTCCTTCATTTGAGTTGCACTTGCCGCACTGTCCAAGGTGGATAACTAAAAATAGAGCTCGTCTCTTAGGAATTTTTGGAGAGGAAGGGCATTGAGACGAGGTACTCCTCGACTTGGAAGGCCTTCTTGCATTCCTTGATCCACTCGAACTTGCCGCTCTTTCTCAGTATTTTGAAACAGGACAAACATTTTTTTTTAACAAGAAACAAACTTTTCATTGATAATATGAAAACGAAGAAAAAAGTTCAAGGATACAAGCTCCCAAAGGAAGCGAAAAAGGAAAAAGAAAAAACAAACAGCACATAGAAAACAAAACCCATAAAAATATGAGAACTGAAGCCCAAGAACAGAAGCTGAACACTGATTACAAGAAAGCTCGCCAAAACAAAGAACAGACTGCTGAGGAGGAATCCAAAACCAGCACTTAACACAAGCTAATCGCCAGAAGAGAAGAAACTGAAACCTCCCTCCACCAAGAAAAGACACAAAAGCGAAAAAAACTCAACCCTCAAAACTGCTGAGTGGAACCAACCAAAAACCTGATGCCCATAATAAAAGCCTACCTAATCAGTGATTGGAACTAGGGTAAGACCAACATCTTCAAAAAATTTGAAAAAAACCTTTGATTTTCTGCGCAAGAAGCCTTTTCGACTCCCAAAGTCTGCTCTCGAGAAGGAGAAGGAATGGAATCTATTTTTGCAGAAGAGTGATTATCCTCTGCAAAAAGTAAATTAAATTCCTCTCGTAGGGAAACCTCTGATAAATCATCATTAACAACCGCTTCCTCCTCCAAATACTCTGCTGGATCTGCACTACTAACACTAATATTGAAATCTTCTTCATCTTCAGACAAAACGTTATCCTTGATTAGAAGATTGGCCTGCTCACTTGTAGAATTGATGATACCGTGGCTGAGAGGTGAAACGTCCTTCTGAAATCCTCCTCTTTCCTTTGCTTGGCTCGAAGAGTCATTCTTTTTCCTCGAGTAAAAAAATGGCAGGGGGAATAGTCCTAGGTGGCAGTACATCCAGGTCAAGAGTCGGGCTACTATCAATCTGGTCGAGCTACTATCAATCTGGTCGGGCTACTATCAATCTAGTCCTCAGTTGCCTTGGCTACCTTAGCACCTTCTAAAGTTTGAGGATCAATTCTCAATTCGTTACCTTGAGCAGACAAGAGTTTCGGCGAAATGCTATCCAATATAGGAAGAACATTTGGGCTACCCTCTGCATTTTCGAACCTAACTTCAAATTTAGAGTATCTTTTGTCAGATGAAAACTCATGAGGAGGCTCTTCATGTGACAGCAACAAATGAAGTCGTTGAGCATCTATCACATTTGAGGATCTTGCAACCAACATCTTACTGGAGATCAAACTCTGTTTTTTCTCAACACTCTCAATTCATTGAATAAGGGCAAGCATTTGATGTATCCAAGCATGGAGAATTTTCTTAATTCATTGAATAATTCTGCAAATGAGCACCGCGGCCTCTATTTATAATAAAAAGGCCACGGTAACAGCCTAACAACTTACTAACAACCAAGGTAAAACCTAACAGCTAAGGAAACAACAATTTACCTGCTGTAAAATAACTAATGAAAAGCTATTGGCTGTAAAAATAAAATCTTAAAGCTACTCAGTTACAAGCATTTACCAAAAGGTGGAATAATATCAAGATTACCACCAAGATCTAAATAATTGACCACAACTATTCAAGAAAAATGTTCTACATCAGCATTTGTCAGCAGACTTTTGAGACAAAGCAATTGAAGGCAGCGGTCTTCTCGTTCAAGCTTTGGAGTTTGGAGTTGTTTCAGACTCCTCAAAGACTCCTCCAATTCTTATTATCAATAATTGGGGTGCTTTTATTAGTCCCTTGTAGCTCTTTGTAATTCTTAGTATTGTAGTTCTTTCTTATTCTTTGTATTTTTCTATTTTCTACTTTCTATTCTTTTTCACTCTTTCTAGAGTTAACATATGTGAACAATATCTTGTTCCTTTTCATTTCATCAATGAGAAGTTAGTATCTTTTCTTACTNCTTCCTGAATCTTTAGCTTTATTTGCAATTTTATTTTTACGTTCACTCTTTCAAGAGTCTGTATCTATGAACAATTTTGTTCCTTTTCACTGATTAAAAAAAAAGTTAGTATCTTGTTAAAAGAAAAATCAAAGACTCCTCCAGAACAACTCATATCTTCTTTGGGTTTGCCTCGCCCGTCTCTAGTGCACCAGAAGCCTAGGAACTAGGAAGCACCGATACGCTAAAAATGGTGAAGTGTCGGTGTCGAACACCGACATGGTAAAATAAGTGTTGGATTTTTCATAATTAAAGGACACGTGAGCAACACGAAGAGGACACATGGCGAAATGTTAAATGACTTTCATCTCAAGATTTTCTTAATATTTCAGCCCAAGGCCAATAGGATTCTATTTCATTTCTATTTTCATATTTTTTTAATATTTCAGCCCGAGGCCCTACACAATACCATTAGGTTTCCTTTCCAATTTCACATCTGCTACCCACGTGAACGCCTCCCTTCCCCACCGGCTTCCCTCCTCATCGTTTTCTTCTACTTCTTCGATATTCTTGGCATTTCTTCAAGCATTTCTCCTTTCTTTTCTTCGTTTTTGAAATATGTCAAAATATGCACACATATTTTTTTCAAAATAGAATTATTGTGTCCACAGCTTGTCATATCCTACTTTTTTAGAAATTGACGTGTTGTCGTGTTCGTGTCGTATCCATGTTGCATGTCCGCACTTCTTAGCCTAGGAATTTCCCCGCGTAACCCAAAGGCACACTTGGCAGGTTTCAACCTCATCTTGTGCTCTCTAAAAACGCAAAGACTTCAGCTAGGTCAGGTTCATGTTGATTTGCTTGTCTACTCTTGACCAACATGTTATCGACATACACCTCCATATTCTGCCCAATATGTTTGACGAACATCTTGCTGACCATCCTTTGATAGGTGGCCCCAGTGTTCTCAGGCCAAAGGGCATTACTTTATAACAAAAAATAGCCTGATTGGTTATGAACGAAGTGTACTCTTGGCCTTGGGTCTGCATCTTGATCTAGTTGCAACCTAAATATACGTCCATAAAGGTCAGCATCTCGTGCCTGAGAGTAGCATCAATGAGTTGATCTATCCTGGGCAAGGAAAAGTTGTCCTCTAGGTATGCCTTATTAAGGCTTGTGAAATATATGCACATCTGTCATTTGTCATTGGCCTTCTTAACAAGCACCACATTGGAAAGCCACTCGGGGTAATTAATTTCTCTGATGAAGTCAACCTTCATGAGCTGCTCCACTACGGAAGCAGAAGTCAAGTTGCATGCTGCATCCACGGCTCTTTTTTTCTGCTATGCAGACTTGAAGCTAGGATCAATGTTTAATCGGTGTACTACCAACTTGGGATCGACCCATGCATGTCCTTGTGCGACCAAGCAAAGATGTCAGCATTCTCCCTTAGTTGTGCACATTCGATTCTTCAAATGGTAGCAACTCGTAGGGCCTACTGGTAGCATTGAGAATTGAATTACACCCACCTTTGGTTCTTGCAAAAGTTGTCTAAGACCATTGTCCTTGCATGCTATCCAAAAAAGCGATTGTTCTTGCAGATTTTTGTTATTACCATGTCAAAATGGATTGGTAGCAGCAAATCTTCATGGTTGCACGGTTTTCCTTATGTATTTGCACATTGAAAGAAGTGGTTTTGATTATTTTGGCTTCTTGTTTTGTCAAAATATTAGGCGTTATATTTTGATTATTTTGGCTTGTTGTTTTGTCAAAATATTAGGCGTTATATTCTATGATGTTTTATACTCTTGTGATATTTGGAGATTTGTTCTATATCTGGTTATTTAGTCCTTTTGCGCTCCTTTTCGGAGTTTGTATCCTTGAACATTTTTCTTCCTTTTCATATATCAATGAAAGGTTTATTTCTTGTTCATTTATTTTTTAAAAAAAACATCAAATTCACATGTAAGTTATTTGACACTTGATCCAACTAATATATTAAGCAAGGAAAACAGATGAAGCACTGCAAGACGAAAAAAAAAACCAAGAATAAAAATACACAATTTTACTGTCAAATTGTGATACCCACAGTTCCTTCGAGCATTTTCAATAGTGCCTGCTGGACCCCCTCTCCAGATACATCTCTGCCAGTGTTCATGCTCTCATTCTAATAAGATATAAAGCAAATTATGACAAATACAAGAAAGTTGACAACTAAAACTATCATCTTAAACCATGCTATACCTTCTTAGTTATCTTATCAACTTCATCGATATATACAATCCCTCGTTGAGCTGCTTCTACATTGAACTCTGCATCCTGTACAATTAAGCAGATGTATTGAATCAGAAAATGTACAGTGACAAATAAAAAAGGTACGAAAGCTATTGTTCACCAAAAATACAAAAATAAATATGACCTTAGATTTCACATACTTCCTCAAATGGTGAAGCTAGGTATATGACAATAAAGTTGAGCTCTCATTCTATATCTCCCAGGATTCAGACCCTGAATCCATCACCCATGGGATAACTAATTGCAAAACTGTCAGTGGTTTTTCAAAGAGCAGGTACACCTAATATTTTGTTTATATCCCATCATTTGCCGCCCACTAATCCACTTCTCATTTACAAGTAAATTCTGAACAGCAAGTAAATAATGCCAAAAGGCCCAAAACTGCTTCTCTTCTATTCCATAGGCAAGCAACATATCACAAGTCTATGATTTCTATTTGGACTTCTTTTATCATCTTTTAATAGTATTTCCAATTCATAAAATTGAAAAAATATGCACCAGTTTATGATCTACAGAAGGTACAAAATTGAAACAATGACTGATGAGAAGGATAATGATGAAATCCCTACCTCAATGAATGTAATACGAATTTAAACAGGATATTTCCAAAAAAACTGTCCAAGAGTAATTCATTAATTTTTTTTGATATCCATGAATGTCTGGGCTAGCTTGCATCTCACAGTACAACCGTCGACCCTATTATATTTTGTTGCCAATAGGTGGCCACCATAGTTTGAACCTATTCCCTCTAAGTCCAACAGTAATGCATAAATTATAATTACAATTCCAAAAACTGAACATGGGTAAAAAAAGACATGGTAGGATAACTAACACGTATAGTTAGTGCCCCTACTTATTTGACACTTCAAGAGCTTGATGGTTTATGATATACAAATAAATAAACACTATAACCATATCCCAGGCCATCTTTAAACCTCGGAGTCATCTACCCAGACTTCAAAAGGTTGAATGAATTCAGCCAAAACTTAGATGTTGGGACATTTTAAGAATTCAACTTAGTAATAATAACACAAAATGTAAATGGTAATATGACCCAGTGATTCAAAAGTCATCACTTTGTGCATATCTTGGTCAAACAACTGATTTTGAACTCAAGAGTCAAAGAAATCTTCTTAGTGTTCCTTATAAAGATAACTTACTAATTTAATTGACAGAAGAGGAGAAATCAAATAAATTAATACCATGAGGAGCTTGTACAATATTGATTCCACATCTTCTCCAACATAACCCGCCTGAAAAGGAGAGAGTGAGAATTTAAAATCTACGGAACCAACCAAACAAATGCTGCTAGGTAATAATAATTTGAAATATTATACAGTA
>NW_019104619.1:94888-108736 GCF_001995035.1 Momordica charantia
TACAAGAGGAAACAAAATCTAGGAATAACCTCCTAACTTCCCTAACAAAAAAGGAGATTTATTTGCTAAATTTAAACACAAAATCTAAACAACTTTAAAACAACTTCTAACTAAGTCCACATAATCTTAACTTCTAACTAATTCAACAAAAACCTTGTGAATCTTGATGGTATTGCACCAACAAATAATGGCTGAATCAAACAAATAGTGGCTGAATGGCTTTAATCTTCTTCTTTCATGCAAAACTTGAGTTCATACATTCTGAAGGAGGAAGAGGAGATTTATTAATAACCCTAGAGAAAACAGTTGCTGGAGGGTTGCTGTCGCGCTAGAGAAGGGTCTCGTCGACCCGCACCGAGGGGGTCGCTGCCAAGTATTGGAGTAGGTTCACCGCGCGGGTTGTTTAAACTAGGTTAAAAACAAAACAAAGAAAAACCAACCGAAAATATCGGTTCGGTTTTCATTGGAATATTTATGTAATTGAACCAACCCAAACCCGTTCGGTTCAATTTTTCGGCTCAATTTGATCTCTTCCACACCTAATGTCAATGCATAGGCATATCGTATCTTCAAAAAAATAAAAACATGTCCCCAACATGTCCATGTTCTACATTTTAAAAAATTGACGTGTCGCTGTATCTGTGTCATATCTGTGTCTAGCACTGCTCATGATTGAAAGAAATAACAACCATTTTCAAAATACCTATATATCTTTCAGTAATTCTGAGAAATTGAACAGCTTATGGACTCTTCTTGAAGTGCTCTTCACAAGAAATTTAGTAATTTTTCCATTTTGCTGATTAACTAGGATCAGGTTTGTTCCTTATAAATCATCAACCTAGGGAGGCCCCTTATCTCCCTTTTTTTCTGTATGCTTTTTTGTTTTTCTTAACGAATTGTTCTGTTTCTTTTTTTATTTTTATATATAAGAAAAAACATTAACAAGGAAAGAATAATGACCATCCTGAGGATGCACTTGCCTGAGTTAATGCAGTAGCATCAGCAATGGTGAATGGCACATTCACAACACGGGCAAGGGTTTTTGCAAGTAATGTCTTCCCTATCCTTAGTGATTCCATAAATGATTAATGAAGAAAACTCTTGCAAAATCAAGGCTCAAAAATGCGGAAGAAAATCAATCATACCTGAGCCTGTAGGACCCATTAGCAACACATTACTCTTTTCCAATTCCACAATTTCGTTATCATCATTATCCAATTCAATACTCAGAGATCCTTGCCCTGACCTAAATACAAATGTAGGCACCAAGTCAAAGCAGAGCACAACCATTAAAATTGAAGAAATATCTTTCCACTGGATATTAATATTAGTTTTTTTACAATATTTACTACTGCAGTGAACTCCTTAAACATTGGTAACCAATAATATTTCAAAAATAATTACAGAATGACACAACTAGACAACTCTTAGAAACTAACGTTTTCTGCAATGAGGCATGAGATATCCTCTTATAGTGGTTGTATACTGCCACAGAAAGCACCTGAAATGTTAACATTATATCAACAAAAATGATAGATCCATGGAAAAACCAATGGACCAAGAGTTTAACAATCCTAAACAACACTAGACTCCTTTGTGGATTAAGCCCCTCCCTTTCATCCCAATGTGCAGAATAGGTGCAAAAAGCTGGGAGTAGCTGGGACCCAAATTTCTTTGTAAATCAAAAGCTAATGAGCCTTATTTTGGGGATATATTTTTTAATTAAAAATATTATTTGAGAAAAGGATGAGATATCTTTCAACAAAAAGAAGGAAAATTACAAGAAATCAAACCATCTAACCGAAATCACAGAACATAGATATTCTACATTCTTAGACCAACAAAATGTGAAAAATAAGTCATTCTCTAGGTGTTGTTTGGAAAACCAACTTTTGCATCTTATAATAAAATTCAGTGAAAACATATTTGGGTATGCTAGTGGAAAAAAACAACTGAACAAAATTCAGTAGTTCTATATGAAAAAACAACTTCTCTAACTTCCTCATGGAAAATTCTTTCTAATTATTTTTATAAATATAATTACCGTTTTCTTCTATCATTGCCAATTGGAGTCTTTCTGTAACACTCCATGCTTCGGTAGGGATAGTACTCCCTCATTTGTAGTTTCGTTCTATCAACTATTCTATGCGGTTTCTAGCCAAACCATAAAAAGAAAAGCATATACTTCCTCAATTATAAAAAATAGGACACGAAAATCGTGCAGAATGTGTAGAAACTAGAAAATGCTCGAGAAAAATGACCTTCTTGGCTTTTTCTTGTCCAATGATGAACTTGTCCAGCGCCTCAGAAATTTCCTTGGGAGTAAGCAACTGCCTTCCTAAATCCGCCTCCCCTTTCTGGACACTGTCGGTTTGGAGCGAACCCAAGTTAGCATCGGCACCGCCGCCGCCAGAAATGGTGGGAAAATCTGGTTTGGTGGGTTTATCCAAGTCCGTGGCGCCCTTAACCCTACCAATCTCAATGAAAGTGCCGTGCAGAGGAAGCAACTTGAAGGGTCTGAAATAGAAGGCGGTTTTGCAATTGGGGCAGAGATTGAGGGCTTGATAGACGCCAGTCTCGCGGCCCGTAATGGACAATGGGCGATTGGAGAAGATGACAGGCATCTGCTTGGAGCACCTCGGACAGTTGACATCGGCCCTAATGTAATCGTAGTCGGAGGCTCCTTTCCAATTACAGGTGTGGCGTTTCTGAGAAAACCAAAGGCTCAATCCGGCGGCGTGGGGTTTGGGCTCGAGACAAGGAAGTGGGGCTGAGGAGCGGTGGCGGAACATCGAGGCGGCGGTGGCTGTGAATCTGAAGAGCTTGATGAAGCCGGTGCTGTTCTTCACTCTAAATCGTGGAATCATGCTTGCTTTGCTTTCAACAACTGCCTCTGCTCCGCTGATTCTTCTTACGAAGGGAATGAGCCGATGAGAAATGGAACCGTGCTCTGCAGCAGACACGATGAGTGCCACTCTCTTGATCTTTCCTTCTCGAAACAAATTCAGAGTTAATTCCCACTAGAGATTCATTTAATTCACACCAACCAATGTACCACTCCTTTTTATGTTTTACCCAATAAATGTGTACATGTCATTGGAACAAAAGTCCTTATCCTTAAAATTTAAAAAGTCTCTAATATTCTCTTTGGAAGTTTGAAGGTTGTGAAACAGGTAGTCAATTTTGTTGCTTTCTTCATTTTCTTAAGAACCTTGCTTAATAGGCTACATTTCAAAAGCTGTTTTTTATTTGGCTCGTCGTTTGGTTTGCCTTTATTAGTAAGGTTATGGTGCGGGTTTTTGTAATTTTAAACCCAATTTTATATTTCTGCATGATTTTGTGAAGGTTCACTATCATTCTCGTGCGGGATTTGTTGTTTCTCGATCGAGGTTCAAATGATTTGATGAACCCCGGGCGGGGTTTTATAGTTTTCACCCAGGGTCAAATGTAACGAATAAGAAAAGTTGACACGACCTCTTCCCCGAGCGTGGTTGTGGATTTTAATCACCTGGGCAGGAAAATAGGCCCTTGCCAGAGGTTTTTTTTCTTTTATCGTTGGTTTGTTTTTCATCTATAATTGTCTTGCACTTGTGCTTTGTGATTTTCATAATAGAATGCTTCGCCTTTTTGTTAGCTATGGGGCCAGTGGCATCAGGCAAGCACGGTATACGAATGTGGAGTTATGGGTGGTTTAGATGTTGATGAAGGCATAACATATAGAGACCTCGTAAATGCGATCTTTAGGTTTACTTGAATAAATTAGGACCTTTTCAATATTGTTTTACAATGTATCTACAAATTCGAGTTCCAGTACCAAGTGTCGAACTATTATATCTTTGATGATACTAGCTTTAGTTTTTTCCTTATGGGCCCTCCACATCCCTCTCAAGTACCCTTGTATGTATATGTTGTACCAAAGGAAAGACAAGGTAGTGGTAGCAACTCACACGATGTACCCTTATATCCCCAAACTGAAGCATTCTCTTCATTTCCATGTCAAGTAGGACAAAATGTTCCTTCTCCCGTTCCATTGAATCATATGCACTCCTCCCTACGTACTGTTCATCCCTCATCTTCTATACAATTAATGACTCCATTAACGGACAATGTTGTACCATGAAATTTAGGCAACGATGAACAAGAATATTTCGGTTAGTGGGATGAGGTTGGAGATGAGGATGATGAGGAGTATGAGTACATGATGTTTTGGGATGCTCTCGAAGATGATCTTGAGGATGATGATTACTCAGACACTGAGAATGAGGATGATAATGAAGCTGAGGAACCCGTTTGTGATGGTGATCCATCGTTAAGAACACTTGTTGTGGAAGTACAGTTTGTAAGTAGGAATGCACCTTGTGCAGAGGGTGTGCATGCATCCTTAAAACATAGCGATACAATTGGTAATGATGATGACTCGGTTGATGACATTGCAGTTGGCAGTGTTTTTCGGTCTAAGGATGAATTATGATTTAAATTGGTTGTTTTTACTATCAAAAAAATATTCGAGTATCGAGTTAAGAAATCTACTACGAGATTGTTAACTATTGCATGTACAAAAGAGGAATGGGCCCTGCATGCAAGAATAATTAAAGGTTCGTATACATTCCTCATCTCTACGTTTTTTGAGAAGCACAGTTGCGAACGAGAGACACTGATGCACGACCATCGACAAGCTGGTAGTTGGGTGGCCTTGGGTCAACCGATAAAGTCGAACTTTGAAGAGGTCAGTCGTTGTTACAAACCTAAAGATATTGTTAATGATGTACAAAAGAACTATGGTGTGAATATCTGATACGAAAAGGCATGGCGGGCGAAAGAAGTCGCACTAGGCCTATTGATGGGATCGCCTAAAGAGTCATATACTACCCTACATAAGTATGGGGAGGCTCTGAAGGCTGTGAATCAAGGAATTAATTTTCAAATGAAGTTGAAGGACAACACATACTTCAAGTACGCATTCATGGCCTTAGAAGGCTCGATTAGGGGTTTTGGAAGTTGCATACGGCCGATACTAATGATCGATGGAGCATTTGGAGGGGGAAAGTACAAGGGCGTCATACTTATAGCATCCTCATTAGATGGTAACAATTAAATTTACCATCTTGCATTCGGGATTGTTGATAAGGAATCTAATGAGTCTGGACATGGTTTTTGGAGAGAGTTAGGATTTGTATAGGTAACGTAAATGGTTTAGTTTTTGTATCTGACTGCATCAAACTTTAACGAACTCCGTGGCAACAGTGCTTCCTGATGTAGCGCACGTCACCTGTATGCATCATGTAGCGATGAAATTGAATGGGAAGTTTAAAAATGAGGGAATGAATAAACTTTTCTATAAAGCAGCAAAGATGTTTAAGGAATCAAAATTTTAGTACTATTGGGGCCAACTAGCCAGATTCCCTAGAGTCCAAAAATATTTGGAAGACATAAACTTCGATAAGTGGGCCCGCGTATATTAACCGAGAAAGAGGTATAACCAAATGACCTCGAATCTCGCTGAGTCCATGAATGCAGTACTCGTTCATGCTCGTGCTTTACCAATAACAGTTCTATTTGAAAACTGTCAAGCTATCCTACAAAAATGATTTTACGAGAGGTGGACAGCCGCCTCTAGTCGAGGAACAGTGCTTACTGAATATGCAGAGAATATTCTTCAAAAAGCGGCAAAACAAGCTCGATATCATCATGTCAAACCAATTGATCGGATTGAATTCGAAGTGCACGATGGTACGAGCAAGATACGTGTCAACCTAAATAGTAAGACCTGCAAGTGCAAACAATTTGACTATTACGAGATTTTATGCTCTCATGCCATTATTGGGGCAGTGCTTTGAAACATTAGTGTGCAAGTCTGCCAGGTACAAAAATGCGGCCGATGTGGAAACATCGGACACAATCGCAAGACGTGCAGGCAACCTCTTTGAACAACTGAAACCAAATAGATTGATATATTTGTTACTGAATTTTATTTTGTTGGAATCTGAATTATGTATGCTATGTAAATATTAGTGATTATGATTTGGTTGAAATCCGAATTATATATTTTCCAGGTTCATTTTGCATGCAAAGGAAATGCTGCCAAAATCTTCGCCTTTTTTTTTTCAGTTCTGCCGAAAACCCCGACCGAGGTTTACACAACCTCACCTGGGAAGTCGCTTCGTATGTAATATAGAATTGTAACACGACCTCGCTCATGAATCTAATGACCTTGCCCGAAAACTTTTATCATTTCAAAATCTTGTTCATTCATGCATTCAAAGTACCTTATGTATTATTTAAAATTTTAGTTGATTTATTATGAACTTAAGGTACGACGTTTCGATTATTATCATTCAAAACAATCAAGAATGTGTGAAGCAAGTTGAAAAGCACGAATTGAGTTTAAATTGAATTTGATTACAAAATAACGCAAATATTCTACGGGAATGTAAACAAATAGGCCTACTCGCCCAAAGTTGAAAAGCAAGTTGTCTCTTAAAGTACGGTATCCTAGCTTGTCTTAAGGTATCCAATGCGAACCCGGTTATATCATACTCACAATACTTGACGCAGAAAATACCACAATCACCACTGCCAATCTGCTATGGTGCTGACGTAACTCGTCGAATCCACTATGGATTGGTCTGTAGATTGGTCCGGACTTTCTTAACATCGCACTTGTAAAGCATTACGAGGATGATAGTGCACATTAACTTCAAGTGATCTTCCATAGCTGCATCTGTGGTTATGACTTTAGGGAGTCTCATACCACGATCTTGCCTTCCTCGAAGTCGATACAAACCATAACCCAATGGTTGCCTCCCGATGTTGAAGGGGAGATATACGACATCCACTTCCCTCCACCTCAAAGGGTAGTCTTTATGAGTGTCGTTAGTGTAACTCATGATGATCTTGTCCCTCCTGTCCCAATCGTACTCGGCCGCCACTCTCGAAGGCAATGAACTATCGGATTGCATGCATACATATGAGCCATCCTTACATCTGAAGTAGTTCTGTAACATCAAATTTAAACGGTTCATCAACGACCTAAGAACAATATCAAGTAAGTGGATAGTGTAAGATTGTATGGCAATACTAGAGGAGGGTGAATAGGGTTGCATATCGACTTTTCAATTTTAGAAAAAAGATTAACATAAACAAAAATCAAACGAAATTAAAATGCACAAATTAAAACGAGTAGAGAGAGAGATGACACCATAAATTTTTATAGTGGTTTGGAAATTCCTACTCCACTCTCCAAGACTCCTTCTTGGATATTTTTACTACGCCGACTCTCTTACAGGTGAGAACCAAACCGATCGACCCTCTTTTTGTCTTAGGTTAAAGAGAAACACATGATCCTTTTAACTGGTTAAAGATATAACCAATTGTGTTTTCTCACAACCCAAGGTGTACCCACACCCTAATACAAACCCAAAATGTAAAATAAGCAATACAAATAAAACACCTCACTAAGGTAGATTTACAAATTCAGCACTAAAGCAATAGCTAAAAAAGCTACACTTTAATGTATCACTCACAAAAAAAAATATATAGACAAATTTTGTGTGGAGAGAATGAAAATTTGAGAGCAAAATAATTGAAGAGAGAAATGTAGTTTTTGCTTGGATAATTGGTGTGTTGAAGAAGATGAAATTGATGGGCTTAAATAGAGTTTCGATGATGAATTTTGACCATTGGATTTAGGGCAACAAAGAATGAATGATGTAGATTAAGATAAATGATAAAGTAAAAGAAGAAAATAAATTTATGGAGATTTAGATAAATTTGTGGAGATTGAGAAATTATGGAGATGGAGAGTGATTGAGGAGATTGAGAGAAATTTGTGGAAATGGATTTGTGGAGATTGAAAGCGCCACATGTTGTCTTCTCATTTGTTCGATTGTTGGATGCCACGTCAGTATAAGTATGTCATCTTGATGCCACATGTCAACTTTTGAGTGGTTCACTTGTTCATGTCACTTGCCACGTATGATTTTTCTCCTGACTTGTTTGGACCATAACTTCTTTGTTTGAACTCCGATTTAAGTGATTCTAAAGGTGTTGGATTCGTCTTTCCAAGCTCTACGCTATGGATACTTTGAAATACTAAAACCATCAGTAAATAAAGTCTGTTATCATCAAAATATTTGGCATGATTGAAGCTTGTAAAGCTACAATCTCTCTTTTTTTATGATGACAAACCACTCGAGAAAAATATTCATAAAGTGGCAATAATATTGAAAGAATAAATCACTAATAAACACTTCAACAAATTATCAATCATTAATACTAAGCACTTTTACTTTATATTTTTCTCTGCAATTTCTCCCCTTTTTGTTATCATCAAAATATAACAATTCTAAGCAAAAGCTCCCCCTCAAAATAGTAATCAAGCAATAGATAATTGTAAGTCATGTAAGCTCCGTTAATAAATAGAGTCAATCAGTTTTGAGCAAACATAAGATCGTGAGATATAAATACTTTCAAGAACTCATCGAGACATAGAATCAATAAATATAGTAAATGCATCAAAACATATAACCTTAATTTCAAATCAAAATAAAAATTTCAATAAATCAATAATCATCAATCTTACAAAGAAGATGCAATATAAATAGAAAAATAATAGTATCGCTCCCTCTAAACATATGGATTATATAGAGTTTTGGACATGATAAGTAAAAACTCCCCCTAAATGCATGAGACATATTAATGTCATATATAAAAGATAAAAACACAAAAATAATTTAGAACCAATAACTTTATCGGGTTTTTGGACTGAATAGCCTTTCTCAAAGGCTCATTATGAAATGTGGCCCATCTCCTCATTTTTATGTTTTGTAAACATTTGCTGACATCACTATCCATTCCAAATTACTGCCCTACCCCTTCACGAACATACTTAAAATTTTTACTTTTCCCCTCTTTTTTTTCATTTGAATCTCATATTCTCTCTCCTTTTCCCTCTTCTCATTCTTCATCTTCATCTTCTTCTCTCTCCCTCATCTCTCTCGGTGGTTCTTCTCTCTTATCTCTCTCTTCTTCTCTCTTTTCAAAATTTTTAGATTTTTACGGATTTCAAACTTCTCTTTTTTTTCTTCAAAATTTTTAGAATTTATGGATTTCAAACTTTCTCTTTCCTCAAATTTTCTCAAACTTTAAACCTCTCTCATCTGTTTCGTTTTTTTTTTCTGTTTCGCATGAATCAACGAAAAATCCCTCTCTCCACTGTTTTTTTTTTTTTTGAAAAAACGTTTGAGTATTCTTTGACCAATGAAGTACGCTATTTGGATTCTGTACAATATAAGGAAGTTCATTTTTTCTAACTGGAAAATACCTTGATTATGAAGAAAATCAAAGCGAGATTGAAGAAAAAGAATGAGAGAGAAGAGAAAGAGAGAGAGAGAAAGAGAGAGAGAAAGAAAAAAGAAGAGAGAGAAAAGCGAGGAAGAGAGAGAGAGCGAGAGAGAGAAAAAGAATCCCGATTATTTGAATTCTGTTACTAATTTGAAGCGGAGATTAAGAAATCCTATTCCAAAATTACAAAATAAACACTATTTTTAGTCGTTGTAGAATTTTTTTAATTTAATATTTAATAAATTTGAAACTTCATTGATAATTAGTTTTTAAAATCTCATTAATTGGAAAAAATTTCCATTTGAAACCTGCAATCTACTATTAAAATAAATTATGAGAGGTAGAGAAGAAATTAATTGTAGAATGAAGGATAGATGAGAGATAAAAGAAAACGTTTTAGATGAGAAATTAAACTTTAAATTTGAACCTCAATCACAACAAAAGTTACGGGAGAAAATAAAATAGAGATAAGAAACCCAATTAAAAAAAATAAATTTGGATTAAATTTTAAATTTGAATATCATTTATGATTAAAGTTAACGAAACTGAAGGAGCGAAAAATCTTTAATTTACAGATCTTGATTATTTGCTAATATTTTGAAATTAAATTTGATCAAATTGTTTCAAAATTTATTTATTTAATTCAGTCTGGATTGATTTAATATTGTTTCTGATTTCATTTAAATTAACCAAATTTATTATTTTTATTAAAAGATATTCTATTTAAAATTTTTTGAAACTATTCTCTTTATAAATTTGTTTAATTATCGAATTATAAAAACTAATTTAATATTTTGAAATCAAATCTCCACCTCAATTGAAATCAGTAATAGAATTTAAAAATTAGGATTCCTTTTCGCTCGCTCCCTTTCTTGCTCTCTCTCCCTTTCTCGTTCTCTCTCCTTTTCGCGCCCTCGCTCTCTTTCTCGCTCTCTCTCCCCCTTTCTTGTTCTCTCTCCTTTTCACGCCCTTGCTCTCTTTCTCGTTCTCCCTCTTTTTCTTGCTCTCTTTCTCTCTCTCTCTTCTCGTTTTATTTCTCTCTATTCTCTCGCTTTTCTCTTTCTCATTCTCTCTTTTCAATCTCCCACAATCAAGCTTCAGTTCTTCCACAATTGGTTGATTTTATAGTTAGAAAAAAATGAAGTTCCTTATGTACAGAACCGAGCACTTCATTTTTTTCGTTGATTCATGTGAAATATGAAGAGAAAAACGAAACAGGGGAAAGAAAATGAAGAGAGGTAAAGAAAAATCTGTACATTTTAATTTTAAGAAAATTTGAAGAAAGAGAAAGTTTCAAATCCGTAAAATTATGAAAATTTTGAAGAGAAAAAAAAAAGTTTGAAATCCGTAAAAATCAGGAAAATTTGAAAAGAGAGAAGAGGAGAGAGAGGGAAGAGAGAAGGAAACACCGAGACGATGAAGAATGAGAGGAGAGAGAAGGAGAGAAAATATGAGATTCAAATAAAAAAGAAAGGGAAATGTTTAAGTATGTTAGTGGAGGGGTAGGGTAGTAATTTAGAATGGATGGTGGTTTATAAAACATAAAAATGAGTAGATAGACCACATTTCATAATGGACATTTAATTAAGGCTATTCAGCCAAAAAATTCATCTTTATCAGAAAATAACATCATTAGAAAATAAGTCATAATCTAGAGTAAACATGAGTTAATAATTAAGATTGTAAACCTCCACAACTTTTATGGGGCAATTAATAAACAAGTCATAATTCAACAATGATCAGTATCACAAATTCTCATTTTAAAGAGTTATCGTTCCTCTTAAAACTAAGTGTAGACACCGCATTTGGTCCGACTTATTTTTACTTTTACTTTTAATTTATATTATTATATTTTATTTTATTGAGGTTTATTTTAATTAAAGAATAACATAGGTTTACTTTATTATTAATTTTAATATAAAGTTTAAATTAACTAAAATTAAAATGTTAGATTTATTTAAATGTTAATTTTATTAATAAGAAAATAAAAAAAATTATTTCTTTAGATTTTATTTTATTATTAAAATAAAAATAGATAAATAGAAATGATTTGCGTTTAAGTAAATAATTTTATTTAAAAAAAGAGAGATTTTGTTTTATTTAACAGTTTTTTTTTCTCCCCTTTGATTTTTTCCTTCATACGTGTATCCCCTCCCCTTCTTCTCCTCCCTCTTTTTCTCTCTTCTCTTCCCCTTTTTCTTTTTTATCGTTAGTTTTTAGGTGTATTTAAGGAGGGCTGTAGTGGGGAGGAGAGGACGGACAAAACACCCATACAGAAGAATTCACTTCCTTCTTTCTCTCTACCATCACCTTCTCTTCTTCTTCACTCAAGCCGACGACCCCGACGATACACAGACCGCACACGTCCCCCGGTGATCACAAGTTCAGACAACCTGCACCATACTAGTCCGGCGCAAAACTTCTACAACCGACGCACGGATCACCGACCACCTGACTTCGACCTCGAGTGCTCCTTCACAGTTTTCAGACCTGCGGGCACACCTAGAATTTTCTCACTGCAGTACATGGTATAGAAAAAAGTTGTTTTAGAAATGATTTGATTTTTTTATTTGTTTTAAATAAGCTTGTTTTAAATTTGATATTATATATATATATATATATATATATATATATATATATATATATATATATATATATTTTAAATAATTTTTTTTAAATATTATTTGATATATTTTAAAATAAATTTGTTAAAATAAATTTGTTTAAATATGATTTGATATATTTTAAAATAAATTTGTTTAAATATGGTTTGATATATTTTAAAATAAATTTGTTTAAATATGATTTGATATATTTAAAATAAATTTGTTAAAATAAATTTGTTTAAATATGATTTGATATATTTTAAAATAAATTTGTTTAAGTATGATTTGATATATTTTAAAATAAATTTGTTTAAATATGATTTGATTATTTTTAAAATAAGTTTTAAATATTTATTTTTTATTTTATTATTATTATTATTATTTTTCGTTTTAGTTTTATTTGTTTTATTTTTAATTTTTTTAAAACATTTTTTTAAAATAAAGATTTGTACGATAAGAATTAATACTAAATTGTATCATAAGGTGTTGGCATAGTGGTAGGTTATTTAGGATTAATTCACATGGCTTAGGTTCGAGTCTTTGCTTGCCTAAATTAATGTTTTTTTTTATATATCATTATTTTACCAAACAACTATTTTAGATAAAATGTTTTTTTATAAGATTTCAAATCTTAAAATATTTATATAAAATTTTAAATAATATTTTAGTAGGTTGGCACATTGGTAAGAAATTTGTAGATGGACTCTCACATCACAAGTTCAAGTCTTGATGGCCCTTAGGCTAAAATTATTTTTTATTTATTAATTTCTCTTTTCTACTAAATAATTATTTCGAAAATCCCAATGACAGAAATTGGATCTTTCCAATATTCTCGAGGTGTCAAAATTTTTCTAATGGCTTTCGTGCCACTCATATCTATTAATTCATATCTTATAATAAAATGTGAATTAATATAATATGAGACATTTAAAATAAAAAAGTATATATTTTTTTGGACCAAATAACATAATAGGATAATTTTTGACAAAATGTGGTACCGTTTTTGAACGGGTGTCGTAGGGTGCTAACACCTTCCCTACGCTCAGTCGACTCCCGAACCAATGATCTGTTTTCGCAGACCTTGTTTTTATTTTTAGGTGACCAATCACACCTCGTAGATGATTGGTGGCGACTCCAAACCCTTATCTCGAAAGAGACCCTTCAAGGGATGACGTCGGCCACTCCGCGTCGCGATGACGTTGCGGCAGCCTGGCGACTCCACTGTGGAGCTTTGAGAGTCAAGCCATTTAGTTTGTCATTTATTACCCTATTGTAATATGTTTTTGGGTCCATTTTTTGTTTGTTTGTTTTTTTTTCATTTAATTGTATTATTATTTTATTTTGCATCACCATGCATCTCACACACATTCACAAGCCTCCTACCCGGGTTTTACCTTTTACGATTAGATCGGAGACTGAGTAGTGTGACCTTCGTGGAATTTCGCTTCCCGTGCAGGCGCATGAAATTCTCCACTCAAGTTGACCATACTGCCAAAGCATATGAAAGATTTGTGGGCCATTATCCTATAGGATGCATTAGTACATAACTTTACACCATACTCATATTGCATTTTATGTGGGTTGTTCCGTCGTTCATGGCATATTGTTTTTAATAAAAAATTAGGGTTGATTTGGAGTTTTAACCATTAGGTTTTAAATGAACCACTTAAAAAAAAAGAATAAAAATGATTTACCTTATTTCTTCCTAAATATTTGTTTAAGTTTTTGCATGAAGTATTTATCATATTCTTGGGGCAGTTTGTAGCATATTTAGATAATTTTTTTTTCTCCTCCAAAGAAAAAAAAAAAAAAACTTATCCTGCTCATGCATCATTCTGCATGTCCATATCATAAATTAAAAAAAATATATCTATCTTTTGTATGCATCATTTTACATGTC
>NW_019104619.1:170350-192152 GCF_001995035.1 Momordica charantia
GTCAAAAGAAATTCCTGATTGTTTCTCTAGATAAAATTGGACATTAATATCCGTAGTACTCGAGTGACTAGAAAACCAATCCAGTGGACGATATCGGTAATTACTTACCAGCTTTATTAAAACTTGAGCCGTACACTTGCGGTAAGCAATTTTTGCTACAGTCGCCCTAGTTTTTATTTTTAGGGTATGACTGGCCATCCAAATGTAAGGAAGTTGATCTGCACAAATTAAATTTGGGTTCGGGTGTCTTTTGTGTATGAGGAAAGTCTTAGAACCCCAAAATACTCGTTTAGTGAAAGATAATTTATTTTCTCATATTATTTTAAAGAAAATGGCCTTTATAAAAATTTTACTTCTGTTTTTAAATCGTACTTTATTGATCATTATTCCTAAGGTAACTAATGAACAATAATTATGAGTGCCTAAACCCGTTAAAATTATTTTAGTTATTTGAATTTAATTTGCCCTCCCAAAATAAATTCATCACCTCAAGAATATTAGGGAATTGACCTATCGAATTCCCCAATTTCAGTAATAGGAATTTTTTTAGGTAAAATATTAATTACAAAGATTTGATTTGTTAATAACTTATTTGTTTTTTAGCAAAACATGGGGATAAATAAATCGATTAAAAATTACATCTTTTTTTAGGGAAAAAAAAATAAAGATCAAATCTTGGCCTTTCGAGATATTCATCTTTACCCTCAAGAATTCAAGAACATCAGCCTCTCGAATATTTCAAGGTTCCATCGTTGGAAAAATGTCATTTGGAAAATAAATATCTTCATTTTTTTAAAGAAAAATAAACATTGTAATCTGAAAAAAAAAAAAGAAAAAAAAAGATGAGAACTTCATTAAAATGAACAAATAGTAGAGAGAAAAAAAGACTGAACCTAACATCATATAACTAACACGACATAACATAAACTTTGATACAATTATCATTAATCAATGTACATGAAGACTCAATAATAAAACGAATAAAATATTTGTCATAAAAAAAATAAAAGTTCTAGAAAGAGAGTTATTATGAATTAAAATTAAATAATGAGGTAAAATAAAAATAAAAATAAAAAGAACAATGAAATGGAATGTATGACAAATTTAGGGGTCTACATGAAGATTCTTTTGATGCATGTTTATTCAATTTTGGAAAAAGTTTTACAAAGATGTGAGCAAATAAATCTGATTTTAAACTGGGAGAAATGTCATTTTATGGTACGAAAGAGACTAGTTCTACTACACAAGATTTCAAAAAATGGGATTGAGGTGGATCATGCAAAAATTGATGTTATTTCAAACTACCTCCCACGAATATTAAAGGAATTAAAAGTTTTTTAGGCCACGGGTTTTTATAGACATTTTATAAAAGATTTTGCAAAAATTTCAAAACCCATTTGCTAACTGATAGATGTTAATAGACCATTTGTTTTTTATGAAGCTTGCATGACAGCTCTTGAAACTTTAAAAACTACATTGAGCTCTGTTCCAATTATAATAGAACCTAACTGGGACCTATCCTTTGAACTCATGTGCAATGCTAGCGATTATGCTTTAGGGGGCCATGCTAGGTCAAAGGAGGAATAAAATTTCACATCCAGTATATTATGCAAGAAAGACTCGAAAGGAGCACAACTAAACTACACTACTACTGAAAATGAATTATTAACAGTTGTATCTGCATTCGATAAATTTAGGTCTTACTTAATAGAGACAAAAGTGATTGTTTATATTGATCATTCTACTTTAATGAAGTACTTGTTGATGTGAACCACGTTTCATACGCTGGATTTTGTTACTTCAAGAGTTTAATATTGAGGTAAGGGATCAAAAAGTAACAGAGAATCAAGTGGCCGAACACTTGTCTAGATTCGAGTCCCCACTTTCAAAATATCAAGCAGAGATCCAGGAGCAATTCATAGATGAACAACTTCTTCGTATCGAAGATGTCTCTTGGTTTGCTGATATTACTAATAATCTGGTAAGTTGTATTATTCCCCATGAATTCAGCTGGAGCAGGTAAAGAAGTTTCTTCATGATGTTAGGTATTATAGGTGGGATGATCCCTACTTATACAAACTTGGTTTTGATGTGAACCTTCATAGGTGTGTGGTGGAGGAAGAGAAAAGAACAATCATGGAGGCTTGTTATACGTGTGCATATGGAGATCATTTTGCAAGACAAAAGACCACGGCGAAGGTACTATAAAGTGGGTTCTTCTGGCCCACTCTATTCTATGATGCAAATAACTTCGCTCAGGTTTGTGATAAATGTCAGAGAATAGGTAACACCTCTAAACTTATGAGATGCCTCTAAACCCATCTTGGAAGTTGAGATTTTTGATGTATAGGGTATTGATTTCATGGGTCTATTTCCTCCTTCGAATGGTAAGAATTATAATTTGTTACATGTCGATTATATTTCCAAGTGCATAGAAGCTATTGTTACCCGAACTAATGATGTTGGGGTAGTTGTGAGACTTTTACAAAAATATATCTTTACTCGTTATGGAACCCCACAATGCTTGATAAGTGATGAGAGTGAATAGAGTAGTGAAAAACTTGTTGTCTAAGTATAATGTCCGTCATAGGATAGCTACAACTTATCATCTCTAATCCAATGGATTAGCTGAAGTGTCTAATAGAGAGATCAAATCAATTTTAGAGAAAACTATTAATATTAATAGAAAAGACTGGTCTTTAAAATTAGATGATTCTTTGTGGGCATATAGGACAACTCATATAACTCATGTCAGCATGTCTCCCAATAGATTATTTTTTTGGTAAAGCTCAATTATTGCCATTAGAATTAGAACAACAAGCTTTTGGGGACTAAGAGACTGAATTTTGAACTTTCTATAAGTGAGTCAACGAAGCTTCAATTGATGGAACTTGAGGAACATAGAAATTTTTCTTATGAGAATGCACAAATTTTTAAAGAAAAAACTAAGTAGTGGCATGATAGGAGGCTTAGGCCTAAATCTTGTCATTGGAAGATACGAGGATGAGGTATTATGTGATGTGTTACCGATGCATGTAGGTGATATGCTCCTTGGTAGACCTTGGCAGTTATACAGGAGAGTTCATCATGATGGGTTTCTTAATCGTTACATATTCACACACAATGGTAAGAAAATTGTACTTGTTCCCCTATCCTCCAAAGAAGTACTTATTTATCAAGAAAAATTAGAAAAAAGAAAGGTCGAGGTCGCAGCAAAAGCAAATAAGGTAAACAAAAAAGAGAAAGGAAAACAAAAAGAGAGCCCAAGAAAATGAGAGTTTGAGAGAAAATCAAGAGCATAACTGGCGACCTAATGAAAAAAAAAAGATAAAAAAAATAATCAGTTGGAGTGCTAGAACTTGTGAGATTAGGAAAGCTATGTTTTCAAAGCGAACCATACTCATGGTTATGTTTAAAGAAGCTTACTTACTAACTAAGGAGCTTGAATCCTCTTTTCCTAGTGCTTTTGTGTCTCTTTTGCAGGAATTCAAAGGTGTATTTCCTAAGGAGTTACCACCTTTGTGAGGTATAGAACACAAGATTGACTTCATCCTGGGTGCTCAAATTTCAAATTGACCAGCATACCGGACAAATCCACAAGAGGCTAAAGAGATTCATGGCAAGTAGACGAGTTACTTGCCCAAGGGTACGTATGTGAAAGTTTGAGTCATTGTAGTGTCCCTGTCTGGCTTGTACCTAAAAAAGATGAATCTTGGAGAATGTACGTAGATTATAGGGCTATAAACAAAATTACCATTAAGTATAGACATCATATTCCTAGGCTGGATGACATGCTTGATGAATTATATGGATGTAGCATATTTACAGAAATATATTTAAAATCTGGATGCCATCAAATTAGGATGAATTTGGGAGATGAATGGAAAACTGCTTTTAAAAATAAGCATGGTTGATCATTGGACCTAGTACTTTTATGTATTGCGTGCTTTTTGGGAGAGTTTGTTGTGTTTCATTTTGATGACGTTCTAATATATTCTAGAATACTAGAGGATCATGTTCAGCATGTTAAGTATGTTATAATTGCACTTCGAAAAGAAAACTTTATGCTAACCTTAAAAAGTGTAATTTTTGCTTGGAAGGATAAACTTCCTAGGATTTGTTATATCAAAACAAGGAGTGGAACTTGATACTAAGAAGGTTAAAGTCATTAGGGAGTGACCCATACCTAAGAATGCTAGTGAGATTATGAGCTTTCATGGACTAATTGGTTTCTATAGGCGGTTTATTAGAGACTTTAGTTCCATAGCTGCACCACTTAATGAGCTTATTAAGAAAAATATGAAATTTGAGTGGGGTAAAGCTCAAGAATGTGCCTTCAATAAGTTGAAAGATAAGTTACGTAATGCACCTTTATTTGCCTTACCTAATTTTGAAATAACATTTGAAATTGAGTGTGATGCAAGTGGAATAGGGATTTAAGCTGTTTTGATGCAAAACCAATAGCCATTGATGTACTTTAGCGAGAAGTTGAGTGGAGCAACTTTGAAGTACTCTACATACGACAAAAAGTTTTATGCTATGGTGACAGCACTACAAACGTGGGCAGCACTATTTATGGCCAAAGAAATTTGTTATTCACACTGACCACTGGATCTTACATCATTTGAAGGGCCAGCAAAAGCTAAATAAAAGGCATGCCAAATGGTTGGAGTTCATAGAAATTTTTCCCCACGTGATACGGTATAAGAAAGGCAAGGAAAATGTGGTAGCTGTCGCAGTATCTCGGAGGTGTGTTTTACTGAACTCCCTTCATAGTAAATTGCTTGGCTTTGAACATATTAAGACCTTGTATTCTCAGGACACTCATTTGCACCTATTGTTGAGTCTCTTTTGCAAAAACATATAGTGAATGATTATATGTTATTTGATGGTTTCAAGTATAGAAATGATAAGCTTTTCATTCCTACTTGTTCCATTCGTGAGTTGCTAATTAAAGAAGCTCATGGGGGAGGTTTAATGAGGCATTTTGGGGTAGCAAAAACATATGACATGTTGAATGAACACTTTTATTGGCCTAGAATGGGACATGACATACATAAAGAGTATACATAATGAACACTTCAAAACCTCGTGGATTTTATTTGCCTTTACCAACTCCTAGCGGACCATGGTTAGATATTTCAATGGATTTTGTACTTGGTTTGCCACGATCTAAAGGAAAGGATAACATATTCGTAGTAGTTAACAGGTTTAGCAAAATGACACATTTAATTCCATGTAATAAAACAATTATGCTAAACATGCAAGTGGCTTGTTCTTCAAGGATGTGGTTAAATTACATGGCATTCCTAGAAGTATTGTTAGCGATAAGGATGTTAAATGTCTAAGTCACTTTTGGAGAATATTGTGGGGAAACTATGCACTAAATTAGTTTACTCCAATACATGTCATCCTCAAACTGATGGACAAACTACGGTGGTTAATACAACAATGGCGACAATGCTTAGGGCTATAATTGATAGAAACATCAAAACTTGGGAGGATTGTTTACCATTCATTGAATTTGCATATAATAGGGTTGTCCATAGTGTCACTAGATATACTCCTTTTGAGATTGGTTATGGATTTAATCCTTTAGCACCACTTGATTTATTATCTTTGCCTTCTAACGAGGTTGTGAATTTTCAAGCTAACTAAAAGGCAACACCCATTCAGGAGCTACATAATAGGTTAAGAAAAGGATCGAGAAACAAAACACAGAAGTAGCTGCAAGAATCAATCAACACCGAAAGCCTATGGTATTCAAAAAGAGAGATCATGTTTGGGTTCACTTTCGAAAGGAACGACTCTCACATCAGCAAGATTCTAAGTTACACCAAAGGGGAGATGAACCTTTCCAAGTGTTGAAGAAAGTTAATGACAATGTCTATCAAATTGACCTCCAAGGTAAGTATGGCGTGAGTGCTACTTTTAATGTGTCTGACTTGACTCATTTTGATGTAGGTGACGATTTTGATTAAAGGACGAGCCCTTAAAAAGGGGGAGAAGATGATATGAACCAAGATGATTTAGCCTTGTCGCTAGGACCAATCACCCGTTCAAGGGCCAATTACAACTAGCATTTGATTCTCACATCCAAACAGTAGTGAGCTCCACTAATTGACATCAAGAGGATAAAGATGGAAAAAACTTTATTCATGGTGTCAAATGAAGACACGAGAAGAAGATGAAGAAACTTTTGTATTAACAAATCTAATTATTTTAAAATTTTTATTTATCTTATTTTAGGCCTTTATATTTTTAGCCAATGATGGGTATTAAATTTAGTTTTTTTTTCTTAAATTAACCATGTCACTTTAATTTGGGGTAGTATAGTCTTTTAGCTTCCTTTGAGATTAGGGATTTAATTTTGTGAATAGATAATCAGTTTTTAAAGAATGAATTTGAGTTTTTTAGCATGATAACTAAGAGTTCTATCAATTTGCAATTCCTGATCTAGGTTGCAAACCCGGAACATTCAAGCTAGATTTTACCAACCTTCTTGTGGAGTGTTCAAACTTTCATTAGGGAACCAGTTCTCCTTACCTCTTGTCTTCGATCATCAAGGTAATCCTTCATCTAATCTTTTCTTGGAATTGTGCTATTTGGTTTGGGATTTTAGAAATTGATAGTTAGGGGTCCTCCTAAGATGGAAGGATTTTTATCTGCAATTTTCTAGGGTTTCATATCATAAAGCGTGCTTGATTTTGAGCAATCTTGGGTCGAGTGACCTTCTAATTGATGGAGCATGTGAGTGAGCACAAAGCATGCTAGATGGACTCAGGTCTGTAGGGACATTCTTCACTCTTCTAATTAGCTCATATAAAGACGGTGGTGAAGCTAGGTCGTAGGGGAATGTCGTGGCCATTAGGTGCCGAATCCAAATTCTTAATCTTGGTCCGAATAATAGGCCTAGGGTGTTACGACTACTACTCCACAGTCCTAAATGCCACCACCTATTGAAAAATTTATTATTGTACCACTACCCTCTAGTGCTCCTAGCAAACCTTCAGCACCTATAGAGACATATGTTTAAAAGAAAATTCCCTTGGATGCTGAAACTAGTGGGAAAGAACACTTAAATTAAGTCTAATAATGCAGATCTTAGTGCTATGAGGCACCGATCAGTGGGACAATAGGTGGAACAAGTAGGGGTAGTTCAGAGGTGCATGATACGGAAATAAGTGCATAATGCCTTCCTCTATTGCAATGGGCGAAAGTTCGAAAAATCAGGCTGGTTCAATTGAGTTTTCTAGTGAGATAGAGAAGAAAAGAAAGGAGGATGGCATTTGAACATATATAGATGTGGAATGAGAAGTAAGGTTCGAAGATGCTAGAAGATTGGCTAGTCAAATAGCGCGGCGGGCTTGTTTTAAGAAGTCTCATGTGCGATCACCTGTGAGATTTAAGACGGTGAGCGTCAAAGAAGAGGAAGTAGATGTAGAGGTAGTACGATAGTTACCTGAGATATCAACAGAAACATTGTCCAAGAGTTCAAAAGAAGAGGTGAATAAACCTCAGTAGAAGGAGGGTGATTTTGTTACTCCGCCACCACCTTGCCGAATATCAAAGGTACTTATAATCTATCAAACTTTTTATTTACTCCTTTTGACTATAGGTATGCATCAAGAAGATGGGACAGAGCAGAGCAGATTGTGCATGTCATCAGGGGGGAGGGGATTGGAGGAGGAAACAGAATTGACTATCGAGTGCTACAGGAGTCAGGGCCAAGTTCTGGTCCCAGTTGCAGATTTTATTCACAATGTGCCTTATAAGGCTCCCATGGAATCCAGTAGCTACGATTGAGCAACGGAGCTCCCATGTTTTGATGATGATGACATTGACTAGGGTAGAGAGCATTCAGTATAGTCCCTTAGTATGGAGAAAGAGAATAGTCTGAATGGAAATGAAGGTGATAATGGTAAAAAAAGGTCAACATATTCTATAACATCACCTTGTATGCAAAATCGTTTAATGGCTTTTTCTTCACCGTCGGATCCGCAATATGTACCATTAGTTAACTCTGAGTCAGATGAGCGTCTTCCTTCAATACACATAGAGGCAGATGATCGGTTTCCTATCAAGGACCTCTTTGGAGCTCGGAGGAGGCCAAAATCAACACAAAGGAAAAGGGTGCAAAAGTAGAAGACACAAGGACTCGCAATATATGAACCAAAGACTCGAGCAGCTAAGGTTTATTCCGCTACAGCTAGACGGCATCCATCCACCCCAACATCTGCTCCTGAGTCTGTTAGCCCATATCTAGATAATGACAATGATAAATTGGATACTGAGTGGAGCCAAGCTAATCTTAAAAAGCATCGGGGGTGGGCAACATCGATGGGGTTATTCATTGAGATTTGGAGCTAGCGGTGATTCCTATTTGTGGTGGGCGATTTAGTCCAAGGGAAAGAATGGTTTAGATGTTAAAGCTTGTAAGTTGTGTAGCCATCAAATTTGGTAAAGGAGTTATATGCAAGAGAGCGCATTGTGTAGTCTTGGTGGTTATTTTCAATAGCATGCTGTAATGTTCTTTCATATTTTTGTATAATTAAATTTCATATTTTAATTGTTTGGTTTATTTTGAATTCAATGTTATATATCTTATTACAATTTTATTTTGCCTCTTACGATTAAAGTTTTTAAAAAATTAACATGCAAACAAATTAAAAATATATATATAATATTAAAGGTAAATAAAGAACCGCTAACTATGAAAAAGAAAAAGAGGAGTTGATAAAAAAAAAGTGAAAAAGAGGAGTTCATATAGAAAAAAAATCTAATAGAAAAAAGAGGAGTTCATACAAAGAAAAAAGAAAAAAGTGAAAAATAGGGAAAAAAAAATCCAATAGGATCCATACGGTAAGATTTACATTATTCAAATGCCCAAAATCAAATACTAACCGAATACTTTCTACACATGATCTTCCACAATCTTCCACCATGAAAAAATAAGAAGAATGCTCTCTCTTATACTCTTAATTTTGATATTATTAAAAAAAACACTTATCTTTTCAATCTTTAAAGTACTTTCGCTCTTCAATTCCTCTCGGTTCTGCATTCATGTCTTCACATCAACTCCAAGACAGAAGTAGCCTTCACTGAAGGGATGAGAAATGTGGAATTGGGGACATTCCTCAAACAACGATGGTAAAGATGACATTGTTTGGCATTATATGTGAGAAATTAGAGATTTGTAATCAATTATCTAGGTTTCGGAATATGCTATTCTATGTAAATGGTTAAGTAGACGGCTCGGTTAGCCTAATTCATTTTGGTTCGATGTTATTATTTAAATTGTGGTACAAGGTAGTTTTTTATCTCCATGAAATCAATTTTTTAAAATCATACCTCTTAAAAAAAGACTCAATTTTGTAAATCATAAATTTTCAAATATCTCAATATTTAAAAACATACCTTGTCAAATATCTCAATTTTTTAACTCATAACTTTTCATGAAAGAGTTTTTCCATTCATAAAGGCTCAATGAAAATTAACAAAAATAGAAATCCAATCATCTTACAGGAACAAAAATATCATGATCTTATATCTTCTTGAAGATAATCAACTGTTGGGAAAATTACTTACCAAGAAACTTTTCTCCTTCACAGTTGTTTAGTGACAACTAAATTCAATCACAATAATAAAAGAATATAGGGAAACATAGAAAATGACACAAGAATTTATACTGGTTCACCTAAGCAAGGGCTGATGACAAGCGGGTTCTACTATGATTAGGATAATACAATGGATCTCACAAAACGTTCTACAAAACTCTCTCTAGATGCCACAACAATGACCACCTATCTTCTAAGAACTATGCCAATAGGTACATTGGAATACAAGAATGAAAAATCTCCAGAATCACAAGAACGTACTGTCGACGATGCACTACAAGCCAAGATCTCGTTTTCTCCTTCTTCTTTGCCAAGAACTACCACCACACATAAGCTTCCCTTTTTGTTTTTAATCTCACGGGCGTTTCAGTTAAGTTAGCCGATTGAAGACCAATATTTTGTTATAAAGCAAAACTTAAAGACAAATGAGGTAGGTTGGGCTTTAATGTGTATTTAGGCCCAATGACATATTCCTTCATTCTTTTTATTATTGATTTGGCTCCACTAAATTTTCCAACAATCTCGCACTAGCAGACAAAACAACAATTCTGCCTCCCACTGCTATAATAGTGTCCCTCATCTTGGCAAACAACCAAGGCTCAGTTTTTTACTGCACCAACAATTTCTAACTAATCAACATCTTCTTGGCACTAACCAAAGCTCCACTCACACTGCACAACAACTTCTAACATCTTCTTGGCGACAACCAATGTTTCATCTGTGATTGTTCTGAGACTGAGCAATCGTATGTGGTCTTGTCTCACAGACGTAAGGGACGTAGCCACATGTTCCGACTCGAACTAAGCTATCTTTGATGCTTCCTTCTTCGATCATACCCAACGACTCTTGAAGGAAAGCTTCTTCACTGATGACTTGGCCAACCAACCTAAGTCTATTACCAAGCTAGAGATTTCACTCTTGACATTAGCACCAACTGTAGTCTTTCTCCTCGATGCACACTTTTGCCTGTGCGACTTCATGAGCTCATTAATTCGTCTAACAATGAGCTATAATTCGACGGTGTACTGAACACTTAACTAAGCTATTCTTTCTTTTCTTTTCTCTACTTCCCAGTTGTTGAACCTGTACTCATGACAAATTCTCCTCATCTGTCTTGATTGTCAATGTTGC
The DNA here is from genome assembly GCF_001995035.1 of Momordica charantia. Next base: position 181,099 of record NW_019104619.1, read on the forward strand.
TAGTTCTAGCATGTCTCCCCCTGAACCATCTACAGCTTTTTGCATAACCTGTCTCTCTGATCTTTGGCAACGCCAAACCTTGACATATACACCGAAGCTTCTCTGTGGCCAACAACCACTACCTTGGATCCCCTCATGAGTTTCCACCTATTCTCTACAAACTCACTTCTGTAGCCTTCATCGTCCATCTTCTCTGCTGATATCAAATTCATTTTGAAACTAGGTCTATACCTGGCATCATGCAGAACTAGCTTGATCCCACTATCAGACCTCAAACCAACATCCCAATTCCTCTGATCTTGGAGAGTCAGTCATTTCTCATCCTCACCGCTCCATGATTTCTTGCAATGAAGGACATGAACCAACTCTTGTCTGAAGATACATGTACCAAAGCTTCACTGTTTTACTACCCACTGTAATGACTGGTTTATAGGTATCGTGTCACCCTTAACACATGTCAAAAATATCATCTGACAAAACATTTGTCTGTATTTTTTTTTTCTGGTCCTCATTAGGCTTCTTATAGTGTCTCTTAAAGTGACCATTCTTATTGCAATAAAAACATTCAACATCGCTGCTCTCACTCCTCTGGCCACGCCTCTGCTGTCTATTTCCATAATCCATCATCCATTTCCCTTTGCTTTGAACTATTAAGGTTGAATCCATAGAGTTCTTCATATCAAACGAAGTGGATGCAGAATTTTTTCCACTTCCTTTCCTGCAAATCTCCTCATCAATCACAATATCACAGATCTCTGAGAACTTTAGACTCCCATTCCCCAACAAATTCGACATGGTTGTCTTCATCGTTTCCCAACTCTAAAGCAAAAAAGAATGCAGTTTTATACCCTTCACTTCTTCAGAAAATGTGATCTCCATCAACTCCAACTGATCATCAGTTTAGTCACCTCATTAATGTGGGAGTTCCTCCATATGAATGTTGAAGTATCTTGTGATGAGATACACGTTGTTGTTGGCAGAGGATTTTTCATATTTGTTTGTTAGTGTCTTCATCAGCCCTATCGATGTCGTCTCATTCGCCACAAGACTTGCCACGATCATCGACAAGCATGACCTGATGATTGCTATGGTCTGTTCATCCATCTCCAACCAATCCTTATTGTTGATGGAGAAATTTTGGCCAATCATAAAATTATACATGTCCTAAATTAATTTTAAATCAGCAAATCAAATTATTTCATGTGTCTCTCTTATGATCGTCTAATGAAATCAACTAATTGGAAACCTACAAGAAGATTGGACTCAAGCCCATTAAGCTCATGGCCTATATAAGACCCACTAAAACTCTACAAATAGAATGGGTCGCCTCTTATTTTGAGGAGGAATGGATTCAGAAGGATTAAGAAAAATTGAAAATTCGGAGCAATCAGCGCATTCAAAATCGTCTACAATCATTCAGAGTCATTGACAAGGTACAAGTCGAAGAACTTCACAAGCTGCAAACCGAAGAACTTCATAAGCTGCAAGTCGAAGAACTTCAAAAGCTATAAACCGAAGAACTTCAACAAGCTACATAGTGAAGAACTTCAACAAGCCGAAGAACTTTGTCAAGCAACGAGTTGAGGACTTCATCAAATTGCGAACTTGATCAAGCTATGAATTTCGCAAAGCAAGTCGAAGACTTCATCCAGTTACAAACCGAAGAACTTCACAAGCTACAAACCGAAGAACTTCAATAAGCTGCATAGTTGAAGAACTTCACAAGCTACAAGGAAGACTTCACGAGCCGAAGTACTTCAACAAGCTGCGTATTTCTTCAAGCAAGCCGAAGACTTCATCAAACCACAAACTTCACCAATCATCAAGCTTCACAGCCGAAGACTTCAAAGATTCTTCAATAAGCTAGAAGCTAAACACACAAGCTCGTTGATTGAAGAACAAGCTCACAAGCCCTCAAATTAAAGTTTACATCCAAGAGAATTAATTAGATGATTATATATTAGAGGTTGTAACACTCACATACATAAAAACAATACAAGTTCATTAATTCGAGTTTCTCTTCTTTTAATTTCTCGTCAAACAAATTTGCACGTTCAATGGAACATCTCTACCTCTCATCTTTTTCTCTCAAACGAAGAAGTAATAGCATCTAAGAAAGCTTCATCCACCATGGAAGAAAAGTTGGCAGAAATAGAGAAGAAACTTAACATGCTGACAAAAATGGTCTAAGAGAGGGACTATAAGATTGCTTCCCTTATGAACCAGATTGAAATTCAAGATGTTGCGAATGTTGCTGAGTAAAGCCAAAATCACACTGTGAAAGTCAGCAACAAAAGAAAGAACATCATGGAAGAATAACAACAAGAACACTATGTTTTAGTTGCTTCATTGTCTATCCAAAAGCTCCAAGATATGATCACAAATTCGATTAGAACTCAATATGGTGGACCTTCTCAAAGCTCCCTAATGTACTCCAAATTGTACACCAAGAGGATTGATGATGTGGAATGCTAATTGGATATCAGCCTCCTAAGTTTCAACAATTTGACAACATATTGCTCATTTCGTTGAGACATGTGAAAATACTGGCACTCAAAGAGATCTACTCGTTAAACAAGTCGTCCAAAAACTAAAGGGCAATGCTTTTGATTGGTACACAGATCTGGAGCCTGAATCCATCCACGACTGGGAGTAGTTGGAAAGAGATGGTCTTTACAGATTAGGAAAGGTCGTCTTTTATGCTAAGGTGGACTTAATCGTTTCTTCAGGAGACGACCTAGTAGTGGAGGAATGTCCAAAGCATTATTTTTAGAATAAGTTTCGAATTAGCACTATTTTCAAAAAATATTTAAATATTAACAATACTAAAAAAGATTCAACATATCAAAGTATGAAGTACCTTATGATATTTATGGAAAATTGACATATATAACCTAAAAAGTTTGTCACTTTGCTCAAATGACCAAAGGGGTGAAAATACTTTTTTCTAACCGAAAATAGCTTTGTTTTTACACGCCAGTGAATATGAATGTACACCCCCTTACTTTTGAATGCAAAATGAGTTATCTTCCCACAAAAATAATGTGCCAATACTCGGGAGAGTTTGAAGAAACGTTGCCCGAGTTTTATGAAATTTGCCAGAAAATATTGGTTTAGGGGTGAGTTTTTGCAACTTGGGCGTGCTCGGGCGAGTTATTACAACTTGTTATAGATATTTTAATTGTTAAATTATTATGTTAATTGTTCCTTAAAAATTAAAAATGTACAGGACGGGAATCAAACCTTAGCTTAAGGGGATACTAATTACACTTGTAACCAACAATCTGAGATGAACATTTGTAGTTAGAATAACAAGTAATATATATATTGTAAACTTTAACCTTGTCCAACAAGTTACGAAAACTTGCCTGTGAACCAATGTTTTCGGGGGAATTTCATAACTCGGACGAGATTTCTTCAAACTTGCCCGAGTTTTGGCCTCAATTATTTGCTACTATTTTATTTTTCGGGCAAAATGTGCCCAAGTTTTAGCCTCCATCTTTTGCTACTTTTTATCTCCCGGGCAAAATTCACCCGAGTTTTCATCAAAAAACCAAAAAATCCTAATCTCCTTTGAAAATATAAATCACTCCTCTTTATTTTTTTTCTCTTTCAAAAATTAGCATCAAGAACCCATATTAAGTTTTTATTAAGAATCGAGAGCATCAAGTGTATTAGAGGCGACTCTATAAGCAAGATTAAGTTTTCTTAAAATGATTTTCGATTTTTTTTTTTTTAGTCAACGAACTTGGGCTAAGATTGCATGAATTCCATCCAAGATTTATGGCCATTTAATTTCAATGAAGTCAAAGAAAAAAAAAACTATTGAAACTGCATGAATCTTGCTCAAGATTTATGATGATTTAATTTAAACAAACCCAAATTTAAAAATAAAATCGATGGGCGAGAGGATTCAAGTTCAACATTTATGCTCATTTTAATTTCAATGAACCTAAAAATTTTTTATCCAAGATTTAAAAAGCTAATTTATCTTAATCGTAAATCTCTCATTGGTTTTGTGAAGACATTGTCAGCTTCTATTTTTTTCCAATCGTAAATCTCTCTTCTAATTTTATAAAACGAAAAATTCAAAAACTTGAAAGAAAGCAACGAAAATCTGAAATCGAGAGTAGAAAAATGAATATTGACTGATTTGACTCAAAAAAGTTTTAATTTACTCAAATAACCTATACCTTACAAAAAATTTCTAACCTATTTTATTATTTTAATTAATTAAAAATAACCAAAATTGGATGTGGGAGTACAAAAATACTCATTGTTTTTGCTTACTTCCAAATTTATTGAGTTTTTGTTTATAAAAATCAAAAACAGATTCACTATTAGAAAAAATGGAAAGCGTCGTGTTATTATTTATTTATTATTAATTTTTTTTTTTTTGAGAAACTGAATAATTTCATAAATTAAGATAAGTCTTGGTTGGCCAACGTGGACAACCAAGTGGGTATACACCCAACCCACTGTTCACACTCCATTAAACCAGAAGCCCTCCTTGTGAGCGAATGAGCGCACACATTAGTCTCCCTCCCAACTTTAACAAAAGTCGTTTTGATTCGAAGAGGAAACAAAACATTATGGTTTTCCAAGCATTGAAGACCCTCCAAGATTGCCGTCGCCTCCAGAAGTTTGACATTGCAACAAGCTTCCACGAAGCGATTTCTGGCGAGTACAATATCTCCTTCCCAATTACGGATCACCCACCCAACCCCTCCTCTGTGAATCGAGTCTGACCACGAGGCATCAGCATTGAGCGTCCAGGTATGTAAGGGTGGGGGACGCCATTTCGATTTGTTGGATGGGCTTTTCTGTGGAATGTTCAAAGAATCTGTCTGAAATGTGGTAGATTGTTGTGCCATAAACTTTGTAACTTGATTAATTAAACTCAGATAGCTAGGTTGCTCTCCACGAAAAACCACATTGTTTCGGTGACTCCAAATGACCCACGACCCTATCAGCAACGCCTCAAGCTCCTCGTCCTTCGCTTTGTCCAGCATCCAATCCCAATACTCTGAATTCATCCAACCCCTCCTGTCACAAGAAAAACATTATTCCAAGTTAAAAAGCGAAAGATATTCCCGCAGGCGCTTGGTAATCTTGCATTCCCAAAATAAATGGGTCGATGTTTCCTCATGGTTCCTACAAAAAACACACGCCACATCAGACATAATTCCCTTCCTACGCAAATTTGCTTTAAGGGGGAGCAAATGCCGCACTATCTTCCAACACAAGATTTTGATTTTTTGGGACAACATTGATCTTCCAGAACCGCTTCCACCTCTTCCCCTTGTATACGTCCGAATTTGAAGAGGAGGCCAAGGGGCCTCATCCAATTGATGAAGTCAAAAAGGTTTAGATTCATTGAACTTAAAATAGAAATAAATCTCAACTTAATAAATATTGCATAGGCCCCTTGATTTTTTTTTTAATTTGGATTTGTTGAAATTAAATCACCACAAATATCGAACTTGAATCTCACCTAGAATTGCATAAATCTCGCTCAAAATTCATAAATCTCGTTCGAGATTCATGCAAACTTGCCTAGCATTCAAGTAAAACTCACCCGGGATTAATGCAAAACTCGAGCAAGTTCGAAGAAAACTCGCCCGAGTTATAAAATTTGCCCAGAACCATTGGTTCACGGGCGAGTTTCTATATCTTGAAATGTATTTCGGATGAAGTCAACTTTTATAATATAATATATACTATGCAGTATGTTGTTATATTTAAACAACATACTGCATTACTTAATGACTTTGTAGGCATTACCTACCATCCTCAAGGACACGAGTTTCAGGGTTGGCTTAAGCTATAGGCAAGCGAAGCAATCGCCTAAGGCCCCCGATCTAAGCAGACCTCATATTTTTCCTATAATATATATTATTAGTATCTATTTAATTTAGTTTTTAATTAAAAATTAAATTTAAAATATAAAATAATTTACTTATTACTTTTCATATATTTTTTTATAATATTGAAAATAGACACTACTAAAAGAATCAACAATTAATAGGCTCATAAATTTCTCTCAATTTTGATTTTACCTTTCAAATTTGTTAACTTTAATCTATTTGTTATCGTTTCTTTCAAATTTCCTTAAAAATCTCAACCGATTAATATAAGCTCCTCATAATCCTCCCAAAGTTTACTTTGGGAGGGTGGAGACCTTCCATATTTCTTTATCTTTTTATTTATTTTTTTCACAACGAAAACTTTTCAATTTTTCTAAAAAAACTTCATAGATATATTACTTAGGTCGCATTAATTTTAAGTTAAACTCTTGTCCTCTCTGGGTCAGTACTCTCCCCCTCTCTCACTCTCAATCTCTCTGAAATCTCAAATTTTCATCTTGATGTTTTGTATGGTCTCACAATATTATCAATTGCTAGAATAAAAATCAAAACTTCTGTTGATGCATAAATTTGGCCTCCTAGGATGTTGCCAAATTCGCACCAATCTTCTAGAATAAAGGAATCGATGAGACCTGCAAAATAGAATAACAGTCACACCGACTCCGATGCTTAAGTTAGAATCGGAGAAGTCGAGTATGCAGAGTAGGGTATTTTAGCATAGGAAAGAGTAGAGATTTGTAGCATATCAAATAGTAGGGATTTGTAGCATCCCCTTAGGGTTTGAATTACTTCCCTATTTATATAGAAGTTGAATCCTGATCGTTCCAGAGATCGTGGAATTCGAATCCCTGATATATCTAGGGAAATCTAGTTATCTGAATCTAGGAAGATCTTCTCCTTTTGAATATAGGATATCTTCTCCTGAATCTGAAGACCATCAAGATATCTTCCCTTTTGAATCCCTTAGGGAATTGGATTTTCTCGTCCATAACAATAGCCCCATTCTCAAAGTTGAATATTATCAGACTTCTGCTTTGAGAGTATTTTGTTATGTGGTTTGCTGCAATCAAGTCTCTTGGGCTCAGCTATACGGTTGGTTTTAACCATTAGATTTTAGCCTTGGGAACTAACTTTCAGCAGGGCCAGTGGTACTTCCTTTGGGTTTCTAACCCATTTGGCTTTTGCCCATGGTTTTATACCCCAAGGCTTACTCTTGGGTCTCTAACCTTTTTGGCTTTTGCCCATGGTTTTATACCCTAGGGTTTACTCTTAGGTTTCTAATCTATTTGGCTTTTGCCTGTGGTTTTATACCTTAAGGTTTACTCTTAGGTTTCTAACCTATTTGGTTTTCGCAAATGGTTTTATACCCTGAGTTTAGTTGGCATCCTTGGGTTTCTAACATATTTGGCTTCTGTCAATTTTTTACCCTGAGTTTAATCAATACCATTGGGTTTCTAACCTATTTTGGTTTTTGCCAAATGGTTTTATACCCTGGGTTTCGTTGACTGGTTTGACATGCTTGCTTTCTGAGTATGTCTTAGTTCGAGTTCCTTGTCCAGCTGTTGATTAGCTTACCCATGCCCCAACTTGAGGAGGTTTTGTTTGGGCATCAAACAAATAATTTTCTCAAGTATAAAACATAGGAAATAATTAATTTACCTCAAATTTGAACATCATAGTAGAATAAACAACATGCATAATTTTTATTTAACAATTCATCACCTTCAACCATCCCGGGCAAGAATCTCTCGGTTTACCATCCTCATCGAATGACAATCATCGTCGAAACGTTGTTGATCTCTCCAGAGTTCATATTGTGGCTTTTAGATCTTAGTCGTCCCCACAGACGGCGCCAATAATTGACGCAGAAATTTGGCATCCTAGGATGCCGCCAAATTTGCACCAATCTTCTAGAATAAAGAGATCGACGAAACCTACAAAACAGAATAACACGGAGAAGTCGAGTATGGAGAGTAGGGTATTTTAGCGCATTGAAAGAGTAGAGATTTGTGGCATATCAAATAGTAGGGATTTGTAGCATCCCTTTAGGGTTTGACTTACTTCCCTATTTATATAGAAGTTGAATCCTGATTCTTCCAGAGATTGTGGAATTCGAATCCCTGATACATCTAGAAAATCTAGTTATCTGAATGTAGGGAGATCTTCTCCTTTTGAATATAGGATATCTTCTCTTGAATCTGAAAACCATCAAGATATCTTCCCTTTTGAATCCTTTGAATAAAGAGAATTGGATTTTCTCATCCATAACAGCTTCTTATTTCCTCAACTCAACCTAGCGGCTTTAATGTTCCAGGTTTTTCGTTCAAATTCTTTTAAATTTTTTGTTTATAAATTATTTCATATTGTTGATTGCTCAAGACCTAATATCTGAGATTTGTTTAAATTTGCTTACTTAGAATATTAATATATCTAAAAAATATATGAATCTGGATATGAAAAGCTTAAAAGAAAAGAAGAGTAGAAAAACTTATTAAATATCAAAAAATTGTTCTCAATAAATTTGTTATTGAAAGTAAAAGTAATAAAATGATGAAATAATAGAAGAAATGATAGGTATAGACAAATCAAGAGATGAAAAAAATAATAGATAATGATATGATTGTTGAAAATGAAGCATCTAACCATGAAAAAAACTAGATAGAGGAAGTATAGAGAAAATAGATTCACAACTGTTATGATTTCAGCTAAGGAAATTGCAAATGTTAAGGAAATACAACCGATATTTCGTGAAAAAGGAGCGATTCAAAAAAAAATAATGAAAATGTTGATATTGAAGAAATACGATCACTGCAAGATTCTTTTAGAATTGATTATAGCAATTTCTTCACTTTAAAATAGATTTGAACAATTAACGTATATGAAAATATCTTTTAACTTTTTATTTGATATGAAATTTTTAAAGTTATTAGATGATGATAATCTGAAAAGATATTGTATTAATCTTGAAAATACATTAAAAGATGATACATTTTCTGATATTAGGAGTTCATATTTATTTTTTGAATTAAAAATGTTAAGAGAAGTTTTGCAAAATGAAATTGACTATCCTATTAAAAAATATTAAATTATATATAAAAAAAAAGTAAACGATTTTCCAAAGGCATATATTGCTTATAGAATAGTATTAACAATACTGGCAACTATTGCTTCGCTGAAAGAAGCATTTCAAAACTAAAATTAATCGTATTTAAGGTCAATTATGCCACAAGAAAGATTAAATATATTGGTCATATTGTTCATTTAAATGATATATCAATAAACTTAGATTATCAAAATTTAATATATAATTTTGGATCTCAAAATTAAGGAAAATAAATTTTAGATGATATTTTATATATTAAGACTTTTCAATCAAAATTTTGCCTAAAATCTGGTACCATCTTGAGATGAGTTTGATCCTACTTTGTATTTAAAACCCAAAGTATTATACATCATGATTCAAACACAAGCATATTAAGAGAGAGGTTAACATTCACACCATGAAACTACCACAAAATATGACAGTTAATATATATTGATCCTAAGTTGTCGGAGATCCCCAAATTATAAAAAACTTGTTCATGAACCAACGATACTTGTCAATTTCTCGATTTGACCGTTATTTATGTTAACTTTCAATGGCGTGGTAAAATTTATTGATTACTTTTGTTTTTTTTTCTTTTTAATCAAGTTTAAAAACATTACTTCCTTCGTCAGGGTTCCTTTATTCTTTTATAGTTTTTAAACATTTTCAAAATCTAAGTCAAATTTTGAAAATGAGAAAAAGTAGTTTTTATTTTTAAATTTTGGTTAAAAAATCAAAAAATATTTTCAAGAGGAGTGAAAAACTTACCAACAAAATTGTAAAAAAAAAACATAATTTAAAAAAAAAAGATAAGTAAAAACAGGATGGTTATTAAATAAGCCCTTAGTTATATTATATAATCCTCCCATTTTTCTTCGAATCGTCGTCGTCTTTTTTTTTTTTTTGAAAGTTTGATATGGTACTTATTTTTTATTTTTTTTATTTTTCACTCCACTAAGGTATGCAATTTTGGTTCGATAATGACCTACTTAGCTCGTGTCATATTGATTTGAGCGTCAAAACATTTGTTCTGTTTTGCAGGTCCCATCTCACTTAAGGTCACACCTCGCCCACTCGTCCAAAAGTTGCCACGTGGCCGATTTCGATAGATCGGCAGAATCCTACGTCAACAAAAATGGTTATCAAAGACGTCATATAATCCTTCCTTTTTCCTTCGGATCTCTTTTTTTCCTCCCTGTGAAATGTTTTTGAGGTGGTGCTTGATTTTGTATTTTTGCTTTTAGTTGTTTTTTGAAATTGAAGAGCAGTGAGTATAGTGTGAGGTAGATAAGAGGAATTAATATTGTCTCATACGTGTCCCCAACACTGACTTAAAAGCCTTTCCATAAGACAAACATCATGTTTTCTTCTACCCTCTATTTAATGCCTCAGGCCCCTCAAGTTTTGCCCATCCTTTTCTGCCCCACTCTCTGTCTTTTTTTTTTCCTATATTTTTCTTTTTTCTTCTAACAAAAAATATATATATAATTCTTTTCACGTGAAGTTTTCTAACAAAATTATATCACAACATTTAATTGGAAACTAATTACACATGATCTAGCAACCTTACTCGAGTATGGGTTTCAATTCATCAAGTCGTTAATTAGTAACCTCTCATTTAAAGATTGTACGCCACATTTGAATTGTAACAAAAATTAATTAGTCTCACAAAAAATAATATTATTTAAATACCATTTTAATCCATATATTTTGGTTTTAGTTTATTTGGACTAAGTACGTTCAACATATCTATTTTAGTCACGGTATGTTTTAAATTTTGTTCATTTTAGTTCTTTTACTTTTAAAATGTCTAATTTGGTTTCTTTATTTTCATTTTTGTCACATTTATTCGGACCATAATTCTAGCATGGTATTTCACTAATAAATTTCTTGAAATGTAGGCATAAATTTTTATTATATGAGTATAAATTTTGTGTTAAAATTTTACAAATAGTAACAAAATTGATCCCTTTTAATACTAAACTAAATATTTAGAAAGTAGAGAGATTAAAAAAAAAAGTTAGAAGAATAGAGATAAAAAAAGGAACCAAAACAATACTGAAATAATAATTAAAAGAAATACTATCCTCTCTCTCAAAGAA
>NW_019104619.1:196674-206878 GCF_001995035.1 Momordica charantia
AGAAAAGAAAAGAGAAGAAGATCGAGTTCTTTTAACCGACAAAAGTGGAGAACAGAACACAAGACACAGAGGTTTTTGTGATTTCAGAAATGAATGAATGAATTAATTAAAAAACAAAGAAGAGGAGGAGGAAGAAGAGGAGGTTTACTTGGCTTGCAAAATCAGCCATCAAGTTTACGCTACACTCCATACTCCACACTCAAATATAATAACAAACTGTCAGAAGACAGAAGAGAGAGGATGTTGTGTTGTGTGTTAATTCAATTGTAATAATTTTACTTGGAACCAAAATTGAGACATACATATACATGTCTTCCTCCTCTGCAAACTCATTTAATGCCCCTTTTGTTTTTTCCATTTCAATTTCAAGATTCTATAAATCCCAACTTCCCCTCCCCCACCACCATCCAACTTTCACACTGCTCCTCATATTATCTTCTAAATAGACTTAAATTCGAATCTCAATAATTAAGTAGATGAGACACTTCAGATGTGTTTGGAGATGATATTAGAAAGAGTGATTTTATTAAAAATGATTTTGCGAATTTGATTGTTTGGGATGATATTGTGCACTCTGAACATAAGTTCTCATAGTTTTGCTTTTGGTTTCACCCAAAATGTTTAATTCTAATGGATAGGTTGTCTCTTGCATATATATACTCATATCGATCTTCTCATTTTTTAGTCAATGTGGGATTTTGTTTATCCTTCCAATAAGTTGGTTATTCATTTTTTCAAGTGATTTACGTATAACTAAAATTGATTTCACATATTAGTATTTGAAGTTTAAAGACATAATTTAATAAAAATGTTAGAAATGAAAAAAATAAAGAGGAACAAAAATCCTCCATAAAGAAATCTTAGAGAGTACTCGAACACACAAAAGTGGTAGAGCGGAGAAATTTACTTATAAAGAAATGAGAATTTAGAGGGAGAAGAAACAAAATTAGAGATAAACAAAGTCAGAGAGAGACAAATATTTTAGAAAGGAAAAAAAATTCTTCTCTAAATTTAAGGTGAAAGATAAACTTGAAATTTTAAAAACTAATTTCCTGTAGACTTCTTTAACCAAAAATTACTTGGATCACTCCCTAAATGATTGACGAGGAATAACCACTTAAATATGTCTATTAGAATAGAAGTAATTTTGGTATAGTGAAAGTGATTATTCCACAATCTAAATTTTAATTGAAATATTCGATTCTTACCCAATCACGTACGATTTTAAAAGATATTATATATGTCTCTCAAAAAAATAAAAAAAGATATCATATATGAAAATTCCCAAGCCTCATCTTTCATATTAATTACCAAACCACAATTAATTTATTGTGCTGGTGCCGAAATCCAAATCAGACTGTCGATGATGAGATTATCTTCCTCATATGCATGTAACCTGCAAAACCGGATTCAATATCGATGTAGTGCTCTGTCAAATACACTCTCAAATTTAAGTTAGAATTCAGTTTGAAATAGCTTAAGAGGATAGCAAGAGTATGATACAAAATATTGCCTACCTTTGAGAAAGGTTTGACTCCTTTTAAAGGGGGCGATTTGGAAGAATGTACTCCAAAAAATCTGGGTCGTTTGGTCTGAGCAGTGAGTTATTAATCGACTATATATAACAATATTGTGACACGCGAGATCGTACTCCCGTCAAATGTGAGCGGATATTACGCCGAGTGAATTTTGCTCAAGAAAAGTAGACAAGTTGGACCGCCCGTCTTTCGGACACTCAGACTTTCTCTCCCTTGCCTATCGAGTTTGAATTGGGGCTATACTACTTAGTTCGTAGCATTTGGAAATTCGCTCACGTGTCTTGTCGAGTTTTAGTCCAAAAAAAAATATGAAAATTAAAAAATGATATAGAGATTGAGGGCTAAATTGAAGCTGTTTTTAATTTTTATTATTGAATAACATTGAGCTAGGGCAAGTGGTAGCTTACAAGAATATACCGGTCTCATCATTCTTTGGGTTTGTGTAAAAGAAAATTGGAGAAGGGAAGGTTCGAGAAATTATTAAGAAAATACATCAATACTGGCAAGTGAGCACCTATTTTATATGGATTATCATTAAATTTTAGATAAATAAAACAGAAATACAAATACAAATACAACTAATTCTTTTTAAAATAATGAGCCGTTAAATTTTCAGTAATATTCAACCATACAGTGCTCATCAGACCATACATATATATATTTCTCAGTATATATATATTTTAAGATGGAAATTATAGGTTTATTATTATTTTATTATGATTACCCATACTGGCTTTGCTTGGCTTTTGTATAATAATATTCCACTTCCACAGAGTGTTAAGAATAAATACGGCAGCCATTCTAAAGGGCTTGTTTCTATGTGACTTTATTCTTTTCAAAATTTGTTTTTACGTGCTGCTTTGCTTTCTGCTTTCTCTCTCATCAGACCAGACACACGTATATATCCTTTTTCTTTCTTTTTTTTTCTTTTTTTTTCTTTTTAATCCCTCTACATATATGTAACAGATCATTTCAAAGGATGAATCCACATTTTTGTATCAACACTAATCATTTTTAATTTACGTAAAATGTGTGAATATTTATTTGTTAATTAAAATATGTCTGTCAACATCGACATCTCATCAATATTTTATCGATATTTTCATGACCATTTGATATTTAGCGTCTTGCTCCAAGGACGACGAGATTAAACCAATGGTGGTAGAGGGAGAAAGAGAAGGTGAGTAATTAATTGAATAAGAGTGAGTGAGAGTGTGTGTATGGGCCACAAGAATAAATGGTGTGGATGACATATCATGTAATTGTAGCAGAACCCAGTCACACACTTTTCAAGATGTGTTTCAGAGCTCAGTTTTCTTTCTTTTTTTTTTTTTTACCCTTTTCTTTTTTCTCTAATTCTTTTCAAACTTTTGGACAGAATTATAATTTTGGGAAATTGGCATTTCTCACCCATTTTGTAATTCAATTTTGATTTTTTATCCATTTTAAAAAAAAATTTATTTGTGATCTCTTCTGTTTACTCCTAAATTTTTACTCTCGTGGAATTACCCAAATATCAGTATTTTCAAAAATATCAAATTTTCCACGATCTCGAATCGCTCTCACCAACATACCCTCACATCCTCACCCTTTTTCTAATTTATCAATCAACCTTTTTCTTTTTTTTTTTTTTCAAAATTTTTCTCCATTTTAATAAAATCCGTCCGTCAAATTTTGTAAACTCATCAAACGAAAATTATAAGAGGATTAATTTTGTAAACTCATAGAAGGAAAATTATAATCATCGTCTTATATATTTATTATTATATATGAAAATTATAAGAAAATTAATACTCGATTAACACGTCGAGAGAGGAAAAAAAGTATTCAACCAGGTTGCTGGAATCTCAAGTCAAAACTCATGCAATTTCGAAAAAATTGCATGATTCCCTGGGCCAAAATTCATGTCATTTTGGGAAGTTACATGATTTCCGAGCCGAAATTCTTGTAATTTTTTAATCTTATGCTCGGTTGGAATTGCATAATTCTGAGTCAGGATTATGCTATCCTAGTCGGGATTATGCTATCCTGAATCAGGATTATGCTATCTTGAACTAAGATTATACTATCTCAAATCGGAATTATGCTATCCCGAATCGAGATTTGCATGAATTATGCAGAGCCTAGAGATCGACAAGTTGTTTGGATGAGCAATGGAGACGAGTCGACAAAACTTCCTGAGGGGTTATTTGAAGTGCGAAATTTCCTGCTTAATTTATAAAATTACATGATTTTTTCTGAGGAGGGAAAATTTGAGATATATATATATATATATATACTAGAAAGGATAGATCTTGGAATTATCCGCTTGAGTTTTTATAAATTAAGAGTCAGACAATTTAAGGATATTTTTGTATTAGTGAGAATTTATAACATAACAGTAAAATGTACTTTCATATTTGAACAAATAAAAAGGGGTAAAAAATATGCATGGAGGAATCAGGAGTACAAATATTTTTACAAGGGGTAAAAATCCACAGTGAAAAAGATTTGGAATCAGAAATCCTATTTCCCAGAAACCTTCTCCTTCACATCATCTCTCCCAACTAATCCCTCTTCACTCCCCACCATGCCTATTATATTTTTCTTCAACCTTCATAATTCTTTGCTTCTTCTTCCTTTCCTACTTTCTTTTTTCATATAATAGTTTATAATATTAAAGTATAAGTATACATACACTATTACATGATTCTATAAATATATATACCAATCCATCCTTATTTTTTAATGATTATATATAGATAATATATATACCAATCCATCTTTATTTGAAAAAAAACAGTAAAAAGATAAAAGGATGAGTGCTATAGATACTCTCATAGTAAATAATCTTGACGCAATTAACAAAATACATAAACATAAATTAATAATAGACATGAATTTCTTCCGTAGGTCAACTAACCCAATACAACACAACAATCATTACATAAAGTATGTCACTGGATATATTCTTGAATTGAATAKGTTAATAGTTTACGAAATTTAGTTGGAGTAGTAACCTAAAATATTAATCTATAGTATATAGAAAAGGTGAGTGTTTTACCTAGTAACCAACTCCAAATTTGGTAAAGATGACCACATGTTTTTTCGCGACTCCATGAAACAAAATACACGATTTAATCTTAGAGTGGAATGAGAGAAAATGAATTAAGGATGGTTTGGAATTTTTTTTTTTTTTATTATTATTTTTTTTTTTTGTAGCCTCACTTTGTTCAATTTATTGATGAGACATTTTGATCCCTTACTTCTAAGTCCCTAAAGTGAGAGTTATGAACTCTTGTTAAGTTTTGTCTTTTGATTTAAATGAATTACCTGGATAAAAGATGACTCAACAGTAGGTTAAATTGGGCTAAATAGAGTCAAGAATACAATCTCCTTACATGAAATTCATTCTTTCATATTACAAGAAAAATAGATGAATGGGATACATTGAGTTTGAGACTTAAACAAAAGAGTTCTCTCCAGGAACTTTTGCTAACACTCGAGCAATTTCTTGAAAACTTGCTAGATGCATGATACTTCATTTAGTTTAAAATCATCATGGGGTGGATAACTCTAAAAATGAAACATATAAAATAAATAAAAGTGTGCAAAATTCCAATTTGCAAATGATTAAACTTTACTATCATCTTGCAAAATAACGGTTCCTATATTTTGATTAATTTTATGTTTGGAAATTATATCCTACCAACTTGATGTCTAGTTTATTCCAATCCAAGTGTTATACATTTCTATAAATGGTAAGCCTTTTGAGAACAAAGTGAAATAAGAATATGTAATTAATAAGCACAAAGTTCATTGAAATATGTGGGTCCTACTTTGATTTAATCAAAATTCTTTATGAGCATTGCATGCTTCCTCATATGATTTGAGGAGCAATAATGCAATCATTTAACTAAAAAAAAGTGAAAAAAAAAGTTTGATTTAACATTTGAGACAAATATATGATTAAGATCATTTAGTTGTGCCTTTCTGATCATTTTTCTATCTCTCCACTTAATCCAACAAAGGGATGAGAAGTAAAGAGGAGATAGAAAGGTGATTCTCTTCTAATAATAGTGGAGTCATAATTTGGGTAAAGCCAAAGGAATATAATATTCAAACAACTTTCTATTTATATATATGAAAAGATTATCAATATTTATATGGTTTTTGTTGGTCTACTGAATCTTATTCTTATCTTTGATAATAATCAAAGTGATGTTGTCTTTCTCACATCACACATTTTGCTTTTAAAGATACCAACTTTCCCATAATAACCCTCTCTCTCTCTCTCTCTCTCTATCATCAAATTCTCTTTAGGGAAATCACATTTACTTTCTTCCAACACCATCCAATCATCCATTTATATTCTGCATTCCTATATGCTTACTTGTCACACTAATAATCTTCTTTCTCCATTCCCTAAAACAATTCCCCTTCAAACTATAACCTTGTTCCAAGAAAATTCTATCAGGGTTACAACTAATTATATATATATATATATATAATAATAATCTCAACTTTGAAAAAGACATCATCAAAATCTCAATTACAGTCCCGAGGTTTAAATTCTATTTTGGTTCATGTATTTTAAATATGTCTATTTTGATGGAGTTTCATCTCAAAAATAAATTGACAAGGAGAGGAGTAGCTCACTTCTATTATAAATCCTTTCTACGTCTCTTGTTTTTCAATGTGGGATCCTTAACATTCCTTCTCAAGATGATGTATTCTTTTGGGTTCACCAATCTTAGTCAGATCTCATATTTTTAGATCGAATACTCGTTTGAGTTTTTGGGCTCTGATATCATATATTTATGAGGTTCCCTCCTCAGTTAGGAATGTGAAAGGAGTAGTCCAGTTATATTATCAATTATTGTTAGGTTCCTTATCTTTTCAATATGAGATCCTTAGCACCCTGTATAATTTTTTTTAAAAAAGGTGACAAAGTTGGTCCCTATTTACAAAATTTTAACAAAAATTTTATGCACAAGGAAAACCTTTTAATACAAATTTATGGCTACATTTCAAAAAATTTAGTGAATGAAATGTTGTGTTAAAATTATGGTTGAAATAAAATGAGATAAAAATGAAAATTAAGGGACCAAAATTGTCACTTTTTCAAAATACATGGGCCAAGATGAACGTTTCAAAAGTATAGGGACTAAAATGAACAAAAGTTGAAAATACAAGGGGTCAAAATAAACATTTTTAAAGTACATAAATCAAAATAGTATTTAAACCTTGTTTTTAAAATGGTTTGAAAATTTTCCTCCCTTAGGTGGGTTTTGTTTCTTTCAAAAATTTTTGTAAATACATTGAACAAGTTTATCATCAACCAATTTTAACTTTCACCCATGTAAAGGATATAATGGAAAAAAATATGAAAAGATAAGGCACTAAATTAAAAACATGACTAAAACATATCTAGCGATGAGTAAAAAACGAATCTCAAATATGTAAAGATGGATATGGTATGAAGTAGTAGTGTCAAACTGAACATAACTCAACTGATTAATGTCATGTATTTTCGACAATAAAAATCGTGAGTTCGAAATGGTACGAAGGCAGTGGTATGATTTGACTTGCTTCAGAAATAATCAACAGCATAGTTTCTACTGTTCCTAATAGATCAAGTGGTTTGGTTTGGTTCTTACTTCTTTGTGTGTGGGAGAAACAGTATATATCATTCTTGCTAATTCCCTACTCAATCTGCATACACTTTACCTTTAATCTTTTATCTTCTTCTTTTTTTTTTCTCCTTTTCACTTTTTTCTTTTCTCTTTTCTCTTTTGGAGTGGCTGTGGCCATTTGGTTCCTTGAGTTTGAAATGTTCAGAAACAAGGAATAATTAATCTGCCAATTCCCTCTTGGCCACACAAAAAAGTAATTTGGTGGGAGGACCAGAGATTGCCGCTGACTATCATTAAACACAACTCATTTTCTACTCATTTCTTTTTTCCATTATTTCAAATGTTTTCAAACCCAACTTTATTTTTTTTATTTTTTTCTTTCTTTTCCCCTTTATATACACATTACAATAACACACATATTAAAGCTTGCATGCCTTGAACAAAGTACCAAGTATGTGGTTCAAATTACCCCAATCTAGGCATCTTGTGGTCCACCATATGGCTAACTTCTTCACAACTCCCTCTTTAAGAGTTCAAACCTTGCAAACTATATATTCACAAAAGAAAAAAAAGAAAACATATTCTCGTCAAATGTATAATATTATCTACTTTAAACATATTATATATTATCTCCATACTTAGGTCTAAATATGGCGATCTCTTCTTTTTAAACCCTATCTAAAAGATCTTACACCAATAAATAATTTATTTACCTCTAACCGCAAGAGTTTAACTATCCATTATTAGTAAGGAGATAGTCATCTATGTATAGTCAAGAGTAGGACTCTAATATATGAAAAGCTTTTTTGGACGATCTATGCTATTATTATCCATTTTAGGTTTAAGTTTTCATGGAGTTGCTTTTAGATTCTAACAATAAATTATCACTTGATAAAAAAACGACATGGTATATTAGAGGCTAAATATATGTTTTAGTACATGTTATTTGGACATTTATTCAATTTAGTCTCTACTATATAAAATGTTCCAAATTTAGTCTCTTATATTCTAAAATTTTTTAATTATACTCCTAGTGTAAAATTTTGTTGGACATGATATTTAGTAAGTTGACAGAAATTTCGAAGAGTATTATGGACCACAAAGGAAGAAAATAAATTTTTTTTGCCAACTACCTAGGAAGAGAAGTTAGAATCCCCCCTCCCCCATGTGGTCTAATTCCCTTCTCTAAATTTGTGCGAACTCACTGCACATCATACCAGGTAAGCTTATCATTAGACAATTTGAACCTTCATCAACGTGAAGGGTATAATGAAAAAATATTAAAATATAAGAGACTAAATTGAAACTTTGTAAATAGTAAAGATTAAATGTTGATATTTGTTTGTTTTATTGAATTGATCAAGAGATTAAAGGTGAGTAAAGAATAGGAGTGAAGGTAGAAGAAAAGAAAGAATATTGAGAGAATATAATTAATTAGTAGAGAATTGATTTTAGCGATGGGGAGAAAGGGATATAGAATGTGCTTTTTATGATTATTCGATTGGATTTGTGAAAGGAAAGCAAATAAAGAAGCAAAAGAAAGAGAGGAATGCATTTGCATATGCATTGGTGGTTGGGGGAACATTCTGTTGGGGTTTTAGTGTTGTCAGCATTTGAATAGAATAGGGGCTTTGGATTGGAGAAGTTATAGGCCACGTGAGTGCATCTAATTACCCCAACCTAACCCTCCACTCTTTGAGATTCAAAGCATGCAAATGGGCCATTATTGCTCATTTCTAAAGTAACCCATTGTGCCTTTAGTATATATTCTCACCTCTTCTCTTTCTCTTACCCTTTTTAATTTCTTGATATGTAGCCACACATATATGTGGAATAAAGCTTGGGCATGTAACAAGTTTCTAATGGGGTTCCCCACTTCTTGGACAAAGAATGGAAGAATTAATAATGATCCGTTGGGTCGAAAAGAAGTTAAAACCTATAAACTTGAAGTTGCTGATCGATTTTCAATATCGAATTCCAAGAAAACTAAACTCAAAGAAGAGGAAGCGTACCTGGATTAATCGTTGAAAGTTGAGTGATGAGGTTTTGATCTTCCAAGTCTAGATAGATCGTGATTTAATTTTAGTTTTCTTTAAGTTTCTCCTTTGTAGAAGAAGTGGTTCTCTTTAATGAGGATGAGAAGAACCATTGTGAAAACTATCTAATGTTGGAGACCATAACCCCTATGTAACTAACCAAAAAATCACTCGTCGGTTACAAGTTTTTCTTATTTCTAATTTGACTCATCATCAAATTAGAAATTAATTTATAGTATCTACACATATTGTTGATGTAGGATTCTGGAAAAGGCGACGAGTCGGCATCAGATATGAGTTGGAAGCCTAGTTAGTTGAAGTGATGACTTGCAAACAAAACCTTACACTAGTGTGGTTCTCAGCCACGTGTACTCTGAAGCTTAAGTTAATACTTAATTCAAGATAGTGTCAAGCCGAGCTTGGTAAGGATTGCGTACCTTTATAATGAATAAATCCCGCCTTTTATTCGGGGACTGTGGGAAGTGTTAATTACCTCGCCATTTTCATGCTCCAGACTTGACAGTCAACAGATTTTACGATGGTGGGATGTGTGCATCAGGTTGATGTCAAGCTGGCACTACACGAATTTTAAATTTCGGCGACGCCGACAAATTTCGTCGCCAAAAGTTCTCCTTTTGGCAACGAAAGTCCATGTTGTCGCCAAAAGTTTCCATTTTGGCGACAAAATAAAGTTTACTTTTGGCGACGAACAAAAGGAGGACTCTTGACGATGAACTTTAAATGCTCGTCGCCGAAGGTCCAACCCAAACTTCGGTAATGTTGTGGGCGGCTGAAATACCACTCTTTTTTGGCGATGAAATTGAAAGTTCGTCGCCAACAAGGACGAAAATCCGTTTCGTCGCCACAAAGGGTGGATTTTCAGCCGCCCACAATTTTCCTGAAATTTAAATTCATCATTCGGCAATGAATTTAAAGGCCTTTGGCAACGACATTTAATGTCATCCCCAAAGGTCTATTCAAACCCTCACCCTCTCTATTCTCTCTCACGCCGCCT
>NW_019104619.1:214225-250846 GCF_001995035.1 Momordica charantia
GAAAGAAAGAAATACTGCAATTATGCAGATGGAGAGGTTCCTTGCAAGGAACCTCTCCCCGAACCGCCGAAAGTGGCAGGGAATCCACTTGTGTTTCCAAGATGGATGCATCTCTTAATAACTCCGTCAGGACTTAACTGACGGAGTCTGTTCCGTCCTGATGGAGTCTGTTCCGTCAGTTACTCCATCTGTGGTGCACTGAATGAGTCTGTTCCGTCCTGACAGAGTATGTTCCGTCAGTTACTCCATCCGTGATGCACTGAATGCGTCTCTTAAAAATAGTCAAATGCGTTTTTTTCAAAGACGCAACACCCTAAAAACCCAAATATTTCAAAACTCACCCTTTTTTTCAATTAACTTTAAAAAGGCCTTTAGTTTTTCAAAAAACCCGAAGGTAAGTTATACTTTTTTTTTCTTATTATTAATATTTTTTTAAGTTATAATTAATTTTTTTCTTTTTTATTATTATTATTATTATAAAGTTATAATTACTGTTTTTTTATGCTAATAGGAGGGATTCAAAATCTTTTGGTATGCCTATTAGAGTTAGAGGGACTAAAAATTTTAGAATTATATTGTTTGTTGTTAGTTGTATACTAAATTGCAATAATTTTGTAAATTTGGAATATAATTACAATAATAGAAATTTAAAGTGTAACAACTCATAATTTAGGTTTATTTAATTGTGTTATCATGAACGTAAATATAGAAGAATTGTTATATGCTCGATTTCATGCTACATATATTTAATGACAATAGGGAACCAAGTGAGCATGCTCTAATAAAGAATATGGAAATTAAAATAGTTTTTGTTGTTGGTTTGAAATTAATTTGTTAGTATGAACTATTTTGGTTGTGAGCGCGTTGGTTTAGTAGTTACTTGCAAATTTAAGTTTTAGAATTTAGTTTAGATTTTAAAAATTTTAATGGTAGGTCGCCCTAAGTATTGAATTAGATTTTCCAAATTTTAGATGTTCTCTCTAGCTTAGTTTGGTAATTTTTATATACTAGTAAGAAACATGTGCGTTGCACGTAGAATCTTGTAGTTCTAAATTAAAGTAAAACAAATAGTGTTTTTTAAGTTTATAATATTATCATTTTAAAGAAAGAAAGTGATTATATATAAATATAAATTCAATGTATGATACTGTTGTAATAAAAGAAGATGATGAAATATTAGCAAATTTGAAGTGTAAGAAAGATGAAAAAGCACCAACGTGCAAGTTTTTTTTTTTAATGATGAATGAACGTTCTTAATTTACCTCTAATTTTCTTGATTATAAATTATTATATTATATTTTATCTTTGTTAAATTGTGTGACGTTAAATTATTGAGTTTGTTCATTCTAGAATGAAAAAGAAAGGTAAGAATGGGAGGGAGAGTAAATCCTAAAAGGTCCAACCTGATGATATTGAGAGGGATAAAAATTGTTTGTTTGCCCTAACTTTGTAAAAATAATTACAACATTTCACATATATAAATCAAAAGCATCAGTTTAAAAAATAAATAAATAAAAATCAAACTCATAAGAATTCTTATTATCCAAATTATGAGAATAATCCAATTTTGCTTTATATCTCGATTCCATCGACCACCATCTCGACACATCGTACTCTAGAATTTCTTTCAATCTGAACAATGATAAATTTAGGGAAAGTGAACCGATGCCACCAACTCAGCTTTAATTTGGTTTTTCTTCACTATCAATTCTCCTCTCGATCACCCATATGTGCATTGTTGTTATCGTTGCTAAAACAAGAAAGTAATTTTCATACCTTCACACCACTTGGAAAATTTACCACTTTGTTCCATCCACCACCTCTTGATTTTTGGTTGGCATGAGAAAGAGAGGACACATATTTATATATGGATTGGAAGGGGATTAGGAAGATGAAAGGATTGGGAGAGGGTATGTGATAATTGGAAGGGGTTAGGAAGATGAAAGGATTGGGGGATGGTATGTGGTAGATGAAAGAAGTTAAAAAAAAAAATCAATGAGAAAGATTAATGAAAGAATAATTAAGAGAGAGAAGATTGTTAAGGGAAAATAGGGGAATTTAGAGGGATGGGATCGTGATGGAGAGAAGAGATAAATTGAGAGAAAGAAAATTTGTATTTAAATGACATAATTGTCATCAAAAGAAAAGTGAAGAGAGTTATAATGAGAGGGCAAAAATGGTATATAAAAGTTTCTCCTCATCTCACATTTTATATATACTATAGATTAGGGGTATTATTCAAGCTTTTTATAATACTTCACCATTCCTCCTAAAAAATGACCACCTCTGTCCTCATCTCAATTTGAAAGCAAATTTGAGATATTTCAATTTTCAAAATATCCTTATGTTGATGACAAAATAAATCTAATTTTTTGTTTGATTCTTTTAGGATTATATTCATCATTGCCCATTTGTACCGAATTGGGGGTTGTTTACACCGTTATAATCCAGAATGAATAAGAATTGGATTAAGGTTAAAGATAGATTCTGACCAGAATATGTAGAATGAGTAAAACAATCCATAGAATTGGCAAAACTTCACGCAACATTACGAGAAAAACAAGATATCCATGTAGATATTGTATGAATGCAAAGTGGCGTTCAATTGATGGAGTAGAAAGACATCTATTCATAAATGGAATATCACATTTATATACTCAATGGATATACCCTGGAGAAGAACCAACCCCTTCAAGTAGTTAGACAAGACGTGAAACTCCTTCACATAATTAATTAAATAGAGAATCCAATGTTACGAATAATGAGGATGGTGAGATGTTTGGTATTCTCAATGATTTACAATGCCCCGTTGTAGAAGAAAATGTAGAAGGTGAGCAATTTTGTTTTGAGATGCCCCAAAACGAACATGAAAGAGACACATTTGAGAATTTCGAGCAATTGTTTGATGAAGCGCGTAGTCAATTGTACCTAATTTTCATCATTCAATTTTTTAGTAAAGTTGATGAATATCAAGGTCATTAACAATTGGAATAATAAATTGTTCGATATGTTACTCGAGTTGTTAAAGGAAGCATTTCTAATAGGTACATCTATACCTAGAAGAAGACTGTGTGATTTAGGACTTTCATATAAGTTCATACATGCCTGCAAGTATGATTGCATATTATTCAGGAAAGAATATTCTGAATGTCAAAGTTGTCCAATATGTGGTGAGTCTCATTATAAAAAAATTAATGGGAAAGCTTTCTAAGTTCCCCTTAAAGTTTTACGACATTTTCCGTTGATACCAAGATTGAAACGGTTTTTTTCTTCAAAATATTTTGCTTCTGAAATGAGGTGACATAAAGAAAAACAAGTTGAGATAGAGGGTGTGTTATGACATCCAACTGGCGCTTTGGGATGGAAGAATCGCACATTTCCTCAATTTGCTTCAAACCCACGAAATGTTCGTTTGGGACTAGCTTCATATGGGTTTAATCCATTTGGGAATATGAACAATTCGTACAACATGTGGTCAGTGATACTTATTCCGTACAATTTACCTCATCGGAAGTGCATGAAGGAATCTAATTTATTAATGTCATTGCTTATTCCTGGGCCGAAGTTACCTGGAAAATAAATCGACATTTACTTATAGCCATTAATTGAATAGTTGGTACTGGGGTTCGTACTTACGATTGTGCAAGTGGTAAGTACTTTCAACTAGATGCAGTTCTTTTGTGGACTATTAATAATTTCCCAACATATGGCGACTTGTCGGGGTGGAGTATCAAGGATACCAAGCATGTCCTATTTGTAAAGGGGATAATTCATCTTTTCAAATAAGAAACAAAATTTGTTTCGTGGGAAATCGACGTTATCTTCCTCAAAATCATAGTTGGCGTAGGAGTAGATTGCATGATGAAAAGTTAGAACGACGACCCCCTCCAGTGTTAATGAATGGAGATGCGATTCTTCAACAAGTAAATACGTTGAATTTTCTAAATTTTGGTAAGAATCCAACAAAACAAATGAATAAAAGAAAGCGAGATCTAAAGGGGACAAAAAAAGTATATTTTTCGAACTTTCCTATTGGTCGAAACTTACGCATTGGCCACACTAGCTTCCATGATCAGTATAAGGTATTGATATCCGGCCAATAGAGTCGACGAATCGGATTGAAATCAGTGTGAAGAAGAGTCATGCGAGGCCTAAACAAGCACAGCTAAATAGTAGTCATGTCCACAAAGAAAGGAAGAAAGATCGTCAACGCTTCCAACGTCCGTAGGAACTAAGTAGGAAATTGGGCCGGAACTAGAGGACTCTGTAAGACCCCATTTCCTGTCTACCTCTCTTCATCCTTAGTTTTCGGAGCAGTAGAGACTCACGCTTTAGCCGCTTCATCTGAAGGAGGACTTACAGAAGTACAGCACCAGAAAGTGACAATAGGAAAATCAACATAAATGCAAGAAAAAGAGGAAACTGTACATCAAGCCCTGTATAGCGAGACAGAGAAAAGAAATGGTACCCCCCAGACCGATATATGAGGCCCGCCCCTTACTATTCAAATAAGTTAGATGTGATGCACATCGAGAAGAACGTCTGTAACAATCTAGTAGAAACTTTGTTAAATATTGATGGAAAAATAAAAGACACGACCAATGCGCATTTTGATTTAGAAGATTTGGAGATTCAGAAAGATTTACACTTAGAAAAAGAGGGGAATAAAGTTATAAAACCACATGCTACGTATACATTGACTACTGTTGAGAGGGTAGAGTCTTCATATTTTTTAAATCAGCTAAGTTTCTAGATGAATTTGTGTCAAACAAATCAAAATGTGTGAACGCAGAGGATGAGAGGCTATGGGGATTGAAAACTCACGACTGTCATGTTTTGCTACAACGACTCCTACCGGTTGCCATTCGAGATTACATACCAAAGTTTGTGGTTACGACTATCATTGAACTATGTAACTTTTTCGCAATATATGTGCAAAGACAGTACGCATAGTGACTGGATCGATTGCAATCAGATATTATAGTCATACTATGTAAATTGGAGGGAATATTCCCACAAGCATTTTTTTGATGTACTGGTACATCTTACAATTCACTTTCCATATGAAGCAAAAATTGTGGGGTCAGTTAATTACAGTTGAATTTACCCTATCAAGCGACGTCTCCAAACATTAAAACAATATGCAAAAAAGAATAACAGAGCTCGTCATGAGAATTCGATAGCCGAATCATTCATCATGAATGAATCGTTGACTTTCTGCGTATTGTATCTGACTAGAATTGAAACGAGATTCAATAGAGATGAATGCAACGATGATAGTACTGCTGGTGATAAAAATTGGGGACATTTTGACGTGTTCAGACTAACTACAGGACCTTTAGGGGCATCAACTTCGCAGACATTATTTGTCATTGAAAAAAAAGTTGCACACTGGTATGTACTGAACAACTGTGCAAAGATACTGTCGTATCGAGAGTAAGTTTGACCTTTGCTAAATTCACTTTAAGTTCACGCTCGCAAGTACATAACACTAACTTTGTTTTTCTCGTTTTTCAGCATGGTAGTCAACATTTAAGATTAATTCAAATTCTATAAGACAGTGTTTCTGCCCTATATGAACGACACAGTACACAATTTTTTAATTGGTTCAAAACACAGGTAATATTGATTTTTATGGTTTCAATGTAGATGAACACAAAACAAAATCATTAAGTATTTTGTTATGATGTATTATAGGTTTTGACATTACGGGAACAAGGCGGAATGAATGACGATCTTTATTCACTTGTGTTAGGGCCCCTATTAACTGCACGTTCATATAGTGGTTGCATTGTAAACGAATTACGCTTTCATAATATAGAACGAGATAGTGGTCGAATAACACAAAATAGTAGGGTCATGGTGTGTGGAGGAGAAAGGGATGACATGAATTTTTACGGTGCCTTGAGTGATGTTTGGGAGTTAGATTATGCTAAAGGGAGACATGTCATACTCTTTAAGTGCAAATGGTTTGATACAGACTCGAAGAAAAATAGAATTCGAGTTGACTTAGGTTTTAAGTCGATTAATACGTCTAATTATTGGTATACAGACAACACGTTAATTCTGTTGGTCAAGCTCAACAAGTTTTTTATTTAGATGACCCCAAACTTGATAATAATTGGAAAGTTGTGCAAAATACTATAAATAAACGTGTATGAGATATTTTAGAACAAGAAGACATTGAAATGATCAAATTTTGTTGTTAGAAGTAGGATCTAGGATTGGAGTAGATAAATCCACTCAAGATAGTTCATTGCGTTGAGATGATGTTGATCCTATTGTCGTTGAGGGTCAAGAACGGTCCAATAGAAGCATAGATGCGAGCAATGTGGATGATTTTATAAATGACGAATCAGACGATGTAGACGCGTCAACTAATAATAGTATAGATGATGTTGATGATGAGTACAATAGCGAATAAGTATTCCTCCAAGTACGTGGATTTTTGGATAAATTACAAATAAATTGATTTATGTTGAGTATTTTTTTTATTAATATATAATACTTTTGGTTGCTTGGCTAAGTTTGCAGAAAAATGAGGTTAGACCAAGCAGATTAGTTGTAAGCACACGTACAGGGTCGTGATCATCCACTAGCATACCAACTTGTTCCAGCTTTTCCTCCAGGTACGTCAATTTAAATATATGTAAAATAAATAAGCCTTGTTTAACTAATTGGTTTAATGTTCGACAACATACAGATGGAACAGACGTGCAAGGATACACCCGATTGATAGAACTAGAAAATCAAGTTCGTACAACTGGAACAAAAGTACATATCAAATGTAACCACACAATGAATAAACCAACCTAAATTGGGGCCCAAAACCTAAATCTTGTAAAAGTTCTTCTTCAAGTGTAGCTTCTTCACAGCGGGAACAAGAGTTGTTTGAAGAAATATGTACCTTAAGAGAAGAATTTGAGAAACGTCTCCCTCAGAAAGACAAAGAGTTAGAAGAGCGTCTCTCAAACTTCTTTCCCCTTTTTACATTTACCTTCCTCCTTTCTTCCCTCCCTTTGTATGTGTGTCTGTTCTGTTCCATTTATGTTCTGAAACCTTCTCTTAAATACTAAAAAAATCAACGATCACCTATGCTAAAGAAATTAAATTAGAGAAAAGGGGGGAAGAGCAACAAGAAGAAAGTGTTAGGGGGCTTTAGGGGAAAAAAAAGGGAAACAAAACCAAATTTAACCAATGTTCAAATAAAATCATTTTTAAGAAAAATAATAAAATCAAATTTTGTAAAAACAAAATCTATTAAAAAAAAAACTTTACCTTAAAACAATGATAAATTAAACTTTTGCTATTTTTTTTATAATAATAACCATTAAATAAATAAAGAGTAAATAAAATAAAAATAATAAAAGAAATGGAAAAAGAATTTGAGCCGGAAAATACAGTGTCTACATCACCCATAGCACATATTACCCATGATCAATTTATTCTTACTCCCTTATACCAAAACTTACATATAATTATTAATTAGATCACTTCCCTTAATTTAATTTAAATAACAAAAATACATTAAATAATTACTAATTAGATCACTTCCCTTAATTTAATTTTAATAACGAAAATACATTAAATAATTACTAATTAGATCACTTCCCTTAATTTAATTTAAATAACAAAAATATATTAAATAATTACACATGTGACGCATACATTATTAAAAATTCTACCAATCTCTCCCGTGAGTTCACATATTGTGGGGACATAACGGAGACAAAACAATAATAAAAAGGGAAGCTTATTGGACCAAGCAAACATAAAAACCCAAACCCTCATTTTCTTGTTCACTAAGTATATGCGAACATTTAATGATATGTATTAAGTTTTAATTTAACCTTTTTGTCGAGAGGAGAAGAAAAACTTGGTGGCGCTAGAGTTTTTGACATAAAGAAAGAAAAAAAGGAGAAAAAAGCCTGTAGGACGTTGTCGGTAGCTTGTTTACGCGAGATTAGTGAGGTTTTTCATTCTGTATCCCTAAGTATCTATTGTTGTAGTTCTTAGAAGCTAGGTGGCTATTGTAGTAGCATCAAGAGAGTGATTGTAGAGCATTTGTGAGGCTCATTGTAATATTCCCAATCATAGTAAAACTCGCACATCGCGAAAGGTTATGGACGTAACCCGTGCTTGGCGTGAACTAGTATAACTCTCTAAGTCGTTTATTTCTCTCATAGTTCTTTTACTGCATTGGTTTAAATTGTGACTTACCAGAACATATCAAGTAGATCTACTATCAGTTTAGGTTCAACAACTGTGAAGCCAATAAAAGAAGAAGAAGGGATCGATGGGTCGTCAGGTTTTAGCCCCAGTTGTCAGATAGTTCAGCGAACTAGTGAAGTCGCATAGGTGAAAGGATGCATCGAAGAGGAAGACAACAGTTGGTGCTGAGGTCGAGGTAAGAGTCTCTCGCTTGGTAACAGACTTGAGTGAGAGTGTGTCATGTCATCGAAGGAGAATTCTTTGTTTGGGAGTCATTGGGCGCGATCAAAGAAGGAAGCGTTGAGAGGTACCACTTAGTACGAGTGGGAGTACGTGACTGTGTTTTTTATGTTTGGGAGACAAGACCACGTAGGTTGCCTAGTCTCAAGGCAAGTACGGAAGGAACCTTGGTTGTCGCCAAGATGTAGAAGCTATTGTTGCTAAAAGCTATTGTTGTAGTGGGAGTAGAATCTTGGTGGTTTGCCAACAAGATCAACATTGTTGTTGTAGTGGGAGGCGAGATTGTTGTTTTGTCTCTAAATGGAAGATTGTTGCGATATAATGGAGCCAAAACAATAATAAAAAGGGAAGCTTATTGGGCCAAGCAAACATAAAAGCCTAAACCCTCATTTTCTTGTTCACTAAGTAGATGCTACTACTTTATATATGTATTAATTTTTAATTTAACCTTTTTGCCAAGAGGAGAAGAAAAACGTGGTGGCGGCAGAATTTTTGGTAAAGAAAAGAAAAGGAGCGAAAGGTCTACAGACGTTGTCGGCAACCCATTCTCGCAAGATTATTAAGCTTTTTTTATTATTTATCTCTAAGTATCTAAGTATCTATTGTCGTAGTACTTAGAAGCTAGGTGGCTGTTATTGTTGTAGCATATATATAGTGATTATAGAGCGTTTGTGAGACCCATTGTAATATTCTCAATTGTAGTATAACTCGCACATCGCAAAAGACTAGACGTAACTTGTGCTTGGGGTGAATTAGTATAAATACTAATAGAATGAATGATTCATTCCACAATGGAATTATTGGATTGACATTGAATTTATATTTAGAATACTAAATAAATTGAGGAAGCAAAATACCTTTATAAAATCTCTTCACAAGATCTTCCTTGCTATGACTCGACAATGGACCAAAGTTGGTGGGAACTCTTTGAAAGAAATGAGAGAGAATTCGTAGAGAATGAACGTGTGTTTTGACTTGCCTAAAGGTCCTATTTATAGGAGTTTGGGGTAGAATCTTTTTAATATCACATATTAAAAAATTTTATTTTATTTAATTCTCATACTATTTTATCTTAATAAAATATTATATTTTCCTTTTAATGTGTCAATTTTACCAATTAGAAGAATCTCATGTCAAATAAAATATTGTAATATCTCACATTAAAATTTTATATTATTTGATTCACAATTAAAAAAAAAAGAACTATTTTATTAATATATCTTATATTAATAAAATATTAATTTTACTTTGAATGTACCAAATACATTAATTCATTATTCTCTTTATTATTTAATGTATTCCAAATACATTAAATATGAATTTGAACATTTCAAATTCAATTTTATTTCAATATAATTTGGTCCATTAATGTTATTATGAGCTACCAAGGGAACCTTAAGGACCTACAGTTTATAAGCTTCATGATACAAAATTAATTAATTTGAAGGTTACTCTACTATAAACCTGGAGTTGCACTCTTACACACTGTAAAACAAGTTATGTCCATGAATATAATCATTACATACAAGTCGATCCTTCACGAGTTGTTCAAAATTACAGCTAGGTCAAAAGTCTGTTTTACCCCTATAATTACATCTTATATCTAAAGTACCACTGATCCTCTAATGAACAATCCGTTTATGATCCAACCATAAACTAAGTCCCTCTTAGGCTAGTGAGAGGGTGGAGCCCCATTGTTTAATTCCCAAAATCAACACTTAAGGAACTACTCATCTACTTGCCCTATAATGGTAATGAGTGAATTTCATCTTGTGAGATTATGTTCCCAACTCCCTTTTGGTCACGTCCCCAAAATAGTAGGCTATTGAATCGGTTACAAAAACCATTCTCACCCATGTAAATCAAAGGATATGCTCTCACAGGCAGGAGTTAATCACTCAAGATTAAGATCGAGTCACATATGATCATCATGTGAAATAATTATCTTATCTTTTAAAGGATTTACAAAGAAATATTAAATACTTCGCAGTTCAGTCTCAAACTCACTGTATATGATACTCCCGCTCACATGTCTCCACATGAACAATTTTTGGATCAAATCATCCGTAACATTTACAAAGTGGGTCGTATTAATAGTGTTACCAAAATAAGGCACTTAAACTTATACATATATTATAGACTCTTTAGGTTATAACTTGAACATGATCCTCTTATATGTCAACTACATGTCGTTCAAGATTACATTTATAACCTTGTTTTTTTCACAAAATTGGATAATATTTGCACATAACAAAATAAAATAATTATTTTATTTTATTAATAAATAATTGAAATTTATAAACTACGAAGCTTTAGGACATAAATCCTAACAAATCCCTCTGTCGTTTATTTCTGTCATATTTCCTTTATGGTATTGGTTTAAATTGTGACATACTCATAATTGTGGAAGGGGAAAAATTCTAGTTAGTTGTGTTGCTTGTATTAAGGACTAGGTGAATTGAATATTGGGCATATTTTTCCCAACACATATATTATTCTAACAAATGTGTTTTACGTTTTGAACTCCAAAATTGCTATTGCAAAAAGGAGTAAATTTAAACAATTTGGTTTATTAATTAGTTACATTAATAAGGATCAAAGAGGCCTTCATTGTAATTAAACTCAACTAAATCCAATAGTGATCACAAATGCCAATATAGCTAAATAACTTATAATCCTATAAAATGAGATTAATTTAGTCTCTTCTCTTACTTATTCTCGGAAAAAGTTGAGTGAAATGCGCGTTTATATCTAACTTTTACTGTGTTTATGCAAAAAACTGAGTGATGTATGACCTGGTCAAGGAATAACCGCTGGGAGGGATTGAGTATCCTTGGGAAGGAATGACCAGCTGAAGAGGTCAAGGTAGGTTGACTAGAATGAGTTGAAGTGTCAGGAATGAGCTAAAGACCACTTGGCGAGGAAAGACCTGTACAGAGGAAAAAACACTCCGACGCTCAAGTCAGCTTTGAGGCCGACCTTAATATGGAGCCGAGCTAAAATACCATACCTGACTGAAGAGTGAAGTGCCCGATTTATAGGTTTGGGTACCCAACAAGAAATCCGACCAGCGGTTGAGTATGTCGGGACCAAGGTCGGCCAGTCGGGGAGTAGCTATCCCAGTTCATACGCTTGTCATCTGGAATTTGACTAAATATGAAAGGTTGTTCCTACCTTGAATAATCTTCAAGGAAGACCTTCAGGTTGGCCTTCAGGGAAGACCTTCAGGTTGGCCTTTAAGGAAGAACTTGATGAGGTCGGTCCTCAGGGAAGATCTTCAGGTCGGCAACCAGGGAAGACCTTCAGATCCGCCACAAAGGAAGCTGTCCTAAGTTGGACCACTCTCTATCCTCCATGTGGCAGTACGATTTTCACCCCAAACATACTGAGTTTCAATTTATTATGAGTCGGGTTTTGGTTTTTCTTGCCATTTCGTATTTATTTTACTCATTTAATCTTTTATTTCTTTTACGCATTTAATCTTTTACTGTGATTTGGTTAATTGTAGTTTTGAAACCTAGGATTGAAAATGGCACGTTGAGGTGCTGTTGTTGTTGTAGCATCATGTAACATTGGACATACGATCTTGCAGAGAATGAAAATTTGGACCCAGTTTGGTGATGCGAGAAATATTTTGTGAGAAAGATGTGTAAAAAAAGCCCATATATAAGCAAAAGGAAGAGGGAAAATAAAATGGACAACCAGAGGTATTACATATTAAACAGTGCAACTTGAAAAATTGCCAAAAGTATCCAATATCATAAAAATGGCTATAAGGCACCCGCGATGCATTGGCATTAGAAATCAAGATATTGGTATTGGACTTATCAATCGATTCATAACCTTTCAAACACAACCAATATATATTCGGACTCCCTTTACTTGTAGGAGTACATCTTGGATCTGCCGATTATGTTATGGACGAAGTCCTACTCACGGGGACCTGGTCGAATTGGGAGAAGCAGTAGGTATTATTGCGGGTCAATCTATTGGAGAACCGGGCACTCAACTAACATTAAGAACTTTTCATACCGGCGGAGTATTCACAGGGGGTACTRCAGAACATATACGAGCTCCTTCTAATGGAAAAATAAAATTCAATGAGGATTTGGTTCATCCCACACGTACACGTCATGTTAAAGTTCAATGCTATAATTTAATGTGGACAAATATACCCTCCAACCAAAATAGCTAAAATTATCCTACCATTACCCAAAAATTTTGTGTCAAAAATACTCTTGAAACAACTATTCGTTGTAGCTTGATTTTAGGAAATAAAATAGTAAATCAAAATTTTAAAGTTCAAAATTTCAAAAATAAAATCTAGATTTTGAAATTTTGAAATTTCAAACATAAAATATGTACTTTGAAAAAAAAAATTAAGATGCAGAATATGAAAAATGGCCTAACAAAATGTAAAATCAATGCGAAAAAATGGAAAATGAGTAGAAAAAGTAGGATTGAAAAATCAAACATTATTTTTAAAACTATGGAGGGCTAGCTACATTGGAGGACATGTATAGATAGAATAAGACAGAGTAAGTAGAGACACACATGATACTTAATTTTTCTTGATCAACTTGGCTACAAAAGATAGGATGAGAGCATACGACTATTCAGGTGACCCCCTTAATGTGTTTAAAACCTTCTTTCCTCTCCAGGCCTTGGCATAACTAATATCAATTCCATGCTTGTTTAGAATGTAATCAATTATGTCACGTGGACTTACTTCTGTTCCCACTAGAGCATCCTCCTCTTTTGGTTGGAATGATGACCCCTTTGTTTTGAAACCCTCTCTCAATTGTTGTAAGGATTTGGACCCATGTTCATTGTATCGAGTAGGGATTGGAACCTTACATCCATCTACTCCAACGATTGTTCAATCTCGTCACGCACATAATCCATAACCAGAATCGACTGCTCTATTACCAATTTGATAAAAACCAAATAGCTAAAATAGGTTGAAAGATAGAAGGATTATAATAATCTCCAAATCATTGAAGGTACTTGGACTCTCTTCTCGTGAGATCACTTAAGCAACAGTAACAATAGTCTACCTTCAGCCCTTCCCTATCACTCTATTTTAAACAAAGCTAACCAACTTCTTATCTAATTACAAAGATATACTTACTATTCTATTAATAATGCTAATTACTCAATGCATATTCCTATTAGAATCCTTGCCCTATTTATGGTAGGTTATGAATTGTGCACATAATTATTAGACGTGAACCAGTCAATATACTATTAGTTGATATTGTTCTTTTNTTTTTAGGCAAGTTGATATTGTTCTTGAATATTAACTAATATACAGAAATAGATATTTTGTGCTTATAAACAGACAATCCCAAATTCAATTCAAATACAGAAATTTCCAAACTTCCAAAACTTAGATATATTTGTTTTGGAAGAAATGTTGAATCTTAGAAGATCTTGTTTGTGGCCGCGAGGAGTTTTAAATTTATATATAAATAAGTTTGAAGACATTGGTATATAATAGAAATTTTAAAATTTGTACTTAGACTTTCAAATTTGTGTTTAATAAAAATTATAAAAGTATTAAATAAGTCTCTAAACTTTCAATTTTGAGTCTATTAGTTTCTTGAACTTCAAAAATATTCTAATAGATGATGGATAAACTAGACAAAAAATTTAAAATTCGAGATTTAAAATTTAAAATTTGAACACTTTTGAAATCTATTAAGTACAACTCTAAAAGTTCATGTATCAACTCATAATTTAAAATTTTATTCAATTGAAGTATTCTAAAGCTTTCTGTGTAACTCTAAAGGAAAATTAATAGAACTTAGAAAGAGAGTTATTTTTCATACTTGTAGATTATTTGAGAGAGAGATTTAAATAATTTTAAAAAGAATATATGACCTACCATGTAAATTAATTTAATATAAAAGTTAAATTATTTACTTTAGGTACTAAAAAAATATTTACTTTAAATGGAATAAAAAATGATTTTTATATTATTTTAAATAAAAAAGAAATGTTTATTATTATTATTTTTTTATTTTATCTTTTTTGAAGAATAATGTATATACGTGAAAGAAAGTAGGGGAAAAAACCGAACTTCTGCTTCGTTCTATTTCATATGACGTATACTATTATATCATATATATATATGCAATAAATATTTTATATATTATTTACTATTATATATTAGTTATATATTATATATTCGCAATAGTAAGTTAAGTTTGAATAATTTTCTCTTTTTAGTAAAATAAATACTTTCATTGACGTATGAAATTTCAAAAGTGGCTCCTAAGAGCGATTACAAGAAGCTTTTCCAGCTGCTTGAGTGAGTTGAAAACTATAGTTGTGGAAGAGAGGAGAGAATTTACACCAGGATATAACTAAAAAGACTATAGCTTGAAAAAACAGATCAAATGATTGCTCTTTTCTGTTGAAGGTGCGCGGATTCATTTCCCTCCATAATTGCCAAAGAAATGCGCTGATAAAATGCTTCCAGAGAAGTTGCTTTTCTCGTTTGAAGATACAGATCAAAAATCTGCTTGCAAAGGCACAAGTGAGAAATAGATGCGGCGGGAGAAATGGAAAGATGAGGGGATCTTGTTTGAAGCTTATCACAAGTGTTAATGGCTCTGTAGCTTAATTCCCAAAGAAAGAAGTTGATTCTTTTGGGGCAGTGGTCTTTCCAGATGATTTCATGAGGGAGAAGTGGTCAATTGTGGGAGGGAGAGGGCTTTGGAAAGGGATTTAGTTGTAAAGATACCTCCCGCTGCCAATTTCCAATCGAGTCAGTCCTCGGCACTGTTAAACTGAAAATTTGATAGATTATGAGATAAGCCAGTCCATGGGGGAGACCATAGAGTAAGGGGAATCATATATGGAGGGGTTCATCAGCCAGCCATGGGTCTTTCCAAAAGTGAGGTCCATCCCACCTCACCCCAAAATACTTCATCGTCTTCAACCTCCCACCACACCACTTCAAACATTTCAAATCAAACTCCCACGACCACAAACCTCAATTCCAACATAAACGAAAAATCGAAGAAAAATAGGGAACGAAACAAAGAACACCAGAAAACAAAATCAACAGAAAAAACCTAAATCGATGCAATATTATACATGTATTCGTTCATCTAAACATCGAAAAACTGAATCGACACAAATAAACAACCATTCAACTCCTCAACACACATAAAATCGAAGCCAATCGCCAAGAGAAATAAAAATTAAGAAGAAATTCGAAGGGATTGCGAAGAAAAATCGAGAAGACGAATTGGGGCTGAAAACGGCGACGAAGGGGGAAAGGTAGAGCGAACGATTTGATTTACTAAACAAAATGGTAATACTGTAATTTCGCTACCTTTTAAAATTAATTAAATATTTCAGTAGGCCATTTGGACACATTTAGAAGGGGTGGGTCATTTGAGCATTCCACAAACTTTTGAAGGTCATTTGAGTCAATTTCTCAAAAAACCTCAAATCTCAACACTCCTCCTTAGGTTTTTTCTTTGTCACACCCAAGTTATGACGCAGAAACACATATTATCCATGTGGTAGAGATTTTGTGAGAACGTCAATGAGTTGTTCAAAACTATAAAGTGTGCTTGATTTCGCATTCTCTCTTTCTTTCTCTGCTTCCCTCAATAAATAAAATTTTGACTTTGATGTGGTTTGTTCTTCCATGTTGTACCACATTGATGACACTGGCACACTTGTTATCACAAAGTAATTTTTTAGGTTCCTCTGATTTAAATCCCAAATCATCGAGCAATTTTTGAAGCCATATTGCTTGATTTGCAGTTGAAATATATTCAGCTTCCACAATAGATTGAGCAACAACTTTTTGTTTACTTGAGTTTATAGAGAAAACCATTGATGCCATTCTCAAGGTTTTGAGCTTGAAATCATTCTCAATTTCAACAAGATTCACAAACTTATTTAAATTTTCATAAACTCAAGTTCTCTCGGTCAAGAAATACACCCAAATCATCCTGGTAAAATAATCAATCAATAGCTCAATTGATGTTTTTCTGGGACCGCAAAGATCACTATGCACCAATTCAAGTTTTTCTTTGGCTCTAAAACTGCCACCTTTTGGAAATGGTAGTCTGTGCATCTTTCCTTCTTAGCAACTTTCACAAATCTGATCAAATGAGACAAAGTTGGAAAAATCATCAATCAAGTTAGAAGAATGAAAATTTTGCAAAGCTTTGTTGTTGTAGCGTTCAAAGCGATGGTGTCATTTTTTGCTTTCTTCCACATTGGAATTAAGAGCATGATGACATAATGGGGGGAAATTTGAAATTTTGACCCCTCCCATAATTCACTTTGGATTTATGACCCCATTTTGAAAAAACCTAATATATGACCCCACTCCTCCTTATTTATTAATAATTTCATAATATTTAAATGTAAAATTACCATAGTACCCTCATGTTTCAAAATCAACATCTCCCTCCACAAATCTCTTTACAAATCTTTATTCCCTCCACAAATTTCTCACAATAATTAATTCCAACCTTAAAAAATCTAACTTTTAAAAAAAATATCTAACTCAAATAGTTAATTAAAAGTTTAATATGGAAAAAATAAAAAAACGTACATAATTACATAATTTGGGTGAATTTAATTACAAAAAAGTCAAGATTACAAAAAATTTGGGACAATATTGCATTAAATGCTCAAGATTTAATTGATACCAATAGGGAGGAGAGAAAAAGAGCGAAAATGCAAAAAAAAAAAAATCTGGAATTTGGGATCCCGGACTGGGATCCTCCTATCCCGGTCCGGGATCCCAAATTCCAGATTTTTTTTTTCGTTATCTCCTTAATTCCATGCAAATATTTTTTCACCCTAATTTACTTATCGGAGAATTTAATCTTCAGATTTTTTTTGCGTGGATTCGTTTGTTAAGTAATAAATTAATCTATATTAGATTCAAAATTAAAAAAAAAATGCTAAGGGTTGAGAGAAGAGATTGGTGAATAAATTTAGTTAAAATAAACAAGGATATTTTGGTAATTTTACAAAGATAAAAAGTAGAAATGGGTCACAAATTAGAACAGTAGGGGTCACAAATTAATTTTTTTAAAAAAGGGGTCAAAAATCCAGATGAGTTATATAATGGGACTAGAAACCCCAATTTCCCCATAGTGAGCCACCATTTAAAAAGAAAGCATTGTCAATCATTTTGACCCTTGCAATCTGTACTTCATGAGGGTCATAAATAACACAATCTTGATCTTTAAAACCTACAAAAAAAATTTTTATGCAACAATTGAGCAATACTAAGCAAGTTTTGAGATAATCTTGGAACATATAAAAGATTTGATATTATCTTTTCACCTTTTTTAGTATGCATGAAGACAGTACTTTTACCTTCAACTAGTACCGTCTCACCATGTCAAGCAACCACCTTAGACTGTATAGATATGTCAATCTGGCTAGAAAGATAGATATTTTGAGCCATATGGGTAGTGCATCCGCTGTCAATTAGCCATGAGGTTGACTCGTTGTTACTTGTATGAGAAGCCATAAACAACAAATTTGTTTCCTGCTTGTTTTCTGCACAATTTGCTTGTTGCTGGGGATTTTGGGCTTGGTTTTGTTTGACATAACAAAACTTCTCCGTATGACCATCATGGTTGCAATAGTTACAATGCAAGACTTGTTTGTTTTTTACCAACAATCCTTCTCAGCATGATTGGTCTTTTTACAAAAATGACAAGGAGGAAATTTACCATTCTTTAACGCTCCTCCTTTTCCCTTGCCCTCCCCTGATCTTTGGTTGATCTTTAACTTCTCCTCTTCATGTAATTTCATATGATTCAATGTTGGATTTTCTCCCAGACTTAGGATCAGCATCTGTTGAAACTGATTCCCAAAGGCTAAGTGCTTTGAGATAGGATTGCATTTTAACAACCAAAAATTGGTAGTTTTCACCACTAAAATGTGGAGGAGGTAACACCAAAATTTGAAGACATTATCAAATAAGAATTTGAAATTTCTCTCCCTCAAAATAAAATCACAGTCCTTTAAATCTTTGCTCTGATACCACTGTTGAGAAAATGAAAGTGATAAAAAATAATACGAAAGCAATAGTAAAAATCTCAATATTTGATGAACAATGAGGAAATATGAAATGTGAGGGAGTAGAATTCAATAGAAGGAAAAATCAACTTCTAATTGAAGTGATACAAAATTATGAATAAACAAATGAAAGTACAAATGTTGGTGATACAAGAAATGTGGTACAAACTTCTCATGGAAGTTCACCTTTATATAGGTACAATACTTGAACCTATTTTGTAACCAACATAAAACTTAAAACATCATTTAAAACCTAAAAACTTACTAGTCATAAAACTAAAAATTAAAAGACGAAATAACATAAAATTAAATCTAACCTTAAAGAAACTTAAAAAATAAAAAACTAAAAACTTAATGAAGAAAAAACCTCAAATCTCAACAAGAAGCTTGCTAAGAGCCCATACTTTGCATCAATAACTCTCCTCCAAGGAGAATTCTCCTCCGTAGAGTATTGCATACATTTTGCCAAAAGGACACTGTTTTTTTGTTTCATGTTCGTGATGATAACTCCTCCTTCCTCAATATTAAGATGACCATGATCTTTATATAACAAACCACGTCCAGGAGCACCTTTTAAATAACATATAATACGTTCCAATACAGCCCAATGGTCAGTCGTAGGAGAACTCATAAACTGACTCATAATACTGACTGGATAAGCTATGTATGGCCTCGTAACTATAAGGTAATTCAGCTTCCCTACTAATTTCCTACACTTCTCAGGATCTTTCAACAACTTCCCTTCCTTTGTAAGTTGTAAATTAGGTATCATTGGGGTACTACGTGGCTTAGCAGCTAACTTTCCTGTTTCAGTTAACAGGTCAAGTATATATTTTCGCTGTGATAAGAGAATCCCCTTCTTACTCCTTATTACCTCAATTCTTAAGAAGTATTTCAGCACTCCCAAATCCTTAGTATGTAATTGACTATGAAGAAAAGTTTTAAGTGATAGGATGCCTGATGAATCATTACCAGCAATCACAATATCATCAACATATATAACCAGTAAGATAACACCAGACTCAGTTTGTTTATAGAAGACAGAATGGTCCGACTTACTCTTCTTCATTCCAAAGTCCTCAACTACCTGACTGAATTTTCCAAACCATGCTCATGGACTTTGTTTCACCCATATAAGGATTTACGAAGACGACATACCTTTCCATTCTCCCCTGAGCAACAAAACCTGGTGGTTGCTCCATATACACTTCTTCTTGAAGATCAACATAGAGGAAGAGATTTTTAATATCAAGCTGATGTAAGGGCCAATGATGAATATATGCCAAAGAAATGAATAACCTGAAAGAAGCATATTTAGCAACCAGAGAAAAAGTATCAGAATAATCAATTCCATAAGTCTGCGCATATCCTTTATCAACAAGGCGAGCTTTCAAACGGCCAATGGATCTATCAGGATGAACTTTAACAGCAAACACTCATTTACAACTGATAGTTTTCTTTCCTGCAAGAAGAGCACTAAATCCAAGTACCATTGTCATCTAAGGCAGTCATTTCCTCCCACATAGCAGCCCGCCAATCAGGATGAGACAAAGCTTCATGAACAGTTTACGCTTACCTTTTCTAAGAGCAATAGGAAGGTCATCACTTATTCCTGGATCCACGGGTAAAGAAGCTGCTAGTATAGAGCATGAGTCCGTAGGAGGTTGCCGACGAGAATAAACTTGAGTAATGGTGGGAAGAGAAGAATCAGGAACAGAAGGAGATGTATTGCTAGGAAGCTCTTCAAATTAAAAGAGAATTGTAGTAGATTTAAGATAGAGGTCAATGAAAGAGATTTGGAATGATGCACTGTGCTAGAGCCAAGAACCGGAGAAGTGGTGTCATCTGCTATGGTAACATCAGGTAACGATGTAGACGAGGAGACATTAGCAAATAAATTAGGGTTACCTGACATATGATTTGTCGCGCCAGAGTCAATGACCCATTTTATCGCGGAGGAAAGAAGACATTTATTGGTGTTACCTGATTCAGCGATTGCGGTAATCGAATTAGAGGACGATGCCGTCAATGACTCTTGATACTGTTGGAACTTAGCAAACTCTTCCGCAGGAATCATAACTAACTTGCCAGCATTATCAGGAGTAGATGCAACATATGCAGACTGTGTTCTCTAACCTTTATTCAATAGCTTTCTGCATTCTCGCTTTGTATGTCCAAGCTTATGACAATAATTGCATATAATGACATCTCCTGAATTTGATTTTGGAGCACTAGAATTCCATCGTCGAGCATTCGAAGTCGTGGAACTTCCTTGGTAGGTATTACCTCGATATACATTTGTACTACGTCCAACCAAAACACTGTTAGACTGAGATGACAGGACGGATTGTGACTTCTCAACACAAAGTACTCGAGTGTATGCCTCCTCTAAAGCTGGAATTTCCGAACCAGAGAGTAAAACTGTCCATAAATGGTTCTATAACATTCTACCTTTTAATACAGTAATAATTTCATCTTTTTGTTTAGTTCTAGTAAAACCTCTTTTTCTTTGGTAAACTTCTCCATTCCACTTTTTTCTCTTGTAAATTTCAACATATTCTTTATTTCCAATCAAATAAAGAAAATAGGAAGACAACACAAAAAAAAAAAATTCTACCTTTCACACAACTCACAGCTAAATGACAGTCTGCACACACAAACTTTTATCAGCAAATGGTTGAAACTTTACCACTAAAAACATACAAGTTCAGGGCAAATGAGAGCATTTACTTCGAGTACACATGCAGAAACCCAAAATCATTCACAGCTAAGAACTTACTTCTGAGTTACATTACATACAACTTGAGGAAACATGTTCCTTTGCTTCACACATTCACAAATAACTCCGAAAGAATCAAACATGTGTAGAACTCGTTGACATGCAACAAGAAACTTTGGAGCTCTCAGAAAAAGTATAATGCGGTGTTACGAAAGCGTTCGCCTATTGAAGGACTCCACAGTTAAGTTTGCAGTAAAAGCTGGTATTGAATTCATCTTCCGGATGAATATCTCTATCTGCAAGTGTTAAATAACTTTAGCCAATCACTACTAGTACTACCTGTAAACACTAACCTTTCTAAATAGCAATTTCACCAGAAATAAATACTATGATAAAATGAGTATTTGCTGCAAAGTCGATCATGCAACGTGAGAGTCAGCCGAGTTTATCCATCTTAACATGCAACGAGATGAAAATGAGACATTAACAAAGAAAATAAAAAAAATAGGCGTGGCCTAACTTGGAGTACATTGGCCCGACTGAGATCACATTAGGTGTAACTAAGGTTTATTGGTCATGAACACACTACTTTGTCCACAACCTTACCTAACTTGACTGCAACCAGCCTATTCACCAACCCCAACCAACTATCAACCTCTTTTATAACCCAAGTCCCGGTCGCTTTGGTCCCTATTCCAACAGTCTTCTAAAGTAGAAAATTTCTTTGTAGAAATGTAATACAAGTCACTAAAGTATTGGGCTAAGGGCTGGTCCCATATCCACGGATCATGCCAAAAGTATGGCCAGCTGGGAACGAAACTGGTGTAGTGAGTTAGTTTCATATTTTTGGTTTAGAGGCTTTTGGACTTTGTATTCACATCATCTTTAGAATCAATTTCCATTGTGAATAACGATTTTCTTTGTGGATTCTTTTACAGGTTTGGGCTACATCACTTCTATTTATCTAGTTCTGAGTAATGCTCCATACCGAATCAGTCATATAATCGTCTTTCATAATAACCTTTGGTGATAGAACTTTGGAACATGTAATGCTTTCATTAATTTTCATTCAATTCTGAACCAACTTTCTGATACAAAAGAATGATAAATGGCCCCTCCCTACCGGTGTTAAGCATAAAAAGCAAATAAAAATATTCAAGGTGATACTAATTTTCATACCTGACGAGATAACTCGGGTTGAGAGGTGTAACTATTTGCCTGTTTACAAGATAAAAAACATTCATATGTTCAACAAATAAATAAGTTATATTAATTCATAAATAATGATTAAACAAATAAATTAAAAAGTAAACAAAGCCAAAGCTAATGTGTTAAATTATATTTGTTATCTTTTAATTTCCTATTGTGTTTATAGGTTAGGGTTCCCTTGTTCTAAATAGGAAAGTATTTTCTTATCCTAATAGGCAAGGGTTTTGTTTTCTTCTTCTTCTTGATAGCTCTAGCTACTATTTATATCCTTGTATCAACTCTTTAAAAGATAAATAAACATTATTTTCTTTTTCTTATCAATTAACAGTTTTCTTCTTCTCTCCTTCAAAAACTCTTACCACCTTTTTGCCCTCACCCTACTCCTATCTTGTTTTCTCCTAGATTTGAAATTAAACACAGCATGTGACAGGGAGGGGGAGATGGATGGAGAGTGTTAAGAAAATGATACCACTGTTCAGAAAATGAAAGTGATAAAAAATAATGCGAAAGCAATAGTAAAATTCTCAATGTTTGATGAACAATGAGGAAATATGAAATGTGAGAGACTAGAAATCTAGAAGAGAAATCAACTTCAAATTGAAGTGATTCAAAATTGTGAATAAACAAATGAAAGTACAAATGTCGGTGATACTAACTTCTCATGGAAGTTCACCCTTATATAGGTGTACAAAATACATAACTTAAACCAAAATTAAAATGGAGAAACTTACAATTTATAAAAGTGAAACTTAAAAGATAAAAAACTGAAAATTAAATCTAACAATTAAAGAAAAGAAACTTAAAAGATAAAAACGGAATTCTATATTTGAGTTACAAGAAAAAACTCATAACTCAACACTCCTCGAGATTTTTCTTTGTCACACCCAACTTTTGGCGCAGAAACACAAATTGTCTGTGTGGTAAAACTTTTGTGAGAATGTCGGCAAATTGTTCTTCAGAACTACAAAAA
Organism: Momordica charantia; assembly: GCF_001995035.1. Next base: position 237,649 of record NW_019104619.1, read on the forward strand.
ATGAGCTTGATGTCGTCTTCTTTCTCTACTTCTCTCAATAAATGAAATTTAACTTTTATGTGCTTTGTTCTACCATGTTGTACAGGATTTGAGGCAATAGCAATAGCAGACTTGTTATCACAAAATAATAATATCATAGGTTCCTCTGGTTTGAATCCCAAATCATCAAGCAATTTGAGAAGCCATATTGCTTGATTTTCAGCTGATGTGGCTGAAATATATTCAACTTCAGCAGTAGATTGAGCCACCACTTCTTGTTTTCTTGAGTTCCAAGAGAAAACTCCGGTTCCAAGAGAAAAAACATTGTCAGAAGTACTTTTAGAGTCATCAACACAACCAGCTCAATCACTATCAGCATATCCAATCAATTTCAAATTACCTGTACACTTAAACCAGATTCCAAAATCAAGAGTACCCTTTAAGTACCTAAAGACTCTTTTAGCAAAACCAAAATGAACTTCACTAGGTGAATTCATATATCTCGAGGAGTAAACTTGCAGCAAACAGTAAGTCTGGTCTAGATGCCGTCAAATACAAGAGACTTTCTACTAAACTTATGTAATTTGAAGGATTAGAAAACTTTTCACCATCATTCTTTGAAACTTTCAAACTTACATGTTTCCATCTTGAATTTCTTCAAAATTCCTTGAGCATACTTTCTTTGGGCAATAAAAATACGCTTGTCTTCTTGATGGATTCCCATACCAAGAAAATAATGCATGTAACCGAGATCTGACATCTCAAACATCTTTTCCATCTCAACTTTAAAATCTTGAAGCATTTGATATTTCCAGTTACTAGCATATCATCAACATAAAGAGAAAGAATGAGTTGATTCGAATTTTCACCAACCTTAACATAGAGAGTGGTTTCACTCAAATTCCTTCTGAAACTTTGAAGGATCAAATATGAATCAATTTTACTGTACCAAGCTCGAGGTGCTTGCTTCAGACCACAGAGAGCTTTTCTCAGACGATATACTTTCTCTTCCTTGCCTTCTTCTACAAACCCTTCAGGTTGACTTACATAAATCTCCTCCTCAAGGTCACCATTCAAGAAAGCCGATTTTACATCGAGATGGAATATTTTCCACCCCAATTGTGCAGCTAAAGCAATAATCAACCGTATAGTGTCATGTCGTGCAACTGGAGCAAATGTATCTCCATAGTCAACTCCAGGTTGTTGTGCATACCTTTTTACCACTAACCTTGCTTTGTATTTGTTGATTGAACCATCAGAATTATACTTCACCTTGAATACCCACTTCACACCTAACGTGTTCTTACCTCGTGGTTGGTCTACAAGCTCCCATGTATTATTTTATCTCTAATTCAGCTTTCATAGAAGCAATCCATTCGGTTGATTGTGAAGCTACATGATAGCTATTTGGTTCAACAATAACAAAGTTACAACTTTCATATACATCAGCCAGTGATCTTACCTTGTAATTTGAACCATCGCCAGTTGCATCAACAAGATCATCATCATTCGAACGAGGATCTTGGTTACCTTGATCATTAGAGTCAATTGAATCAAAAGAAGATTCAATTTGTTCTAAATTTTCAAAATTGGTGGGTGAGTCTTTGACAATTTTTTGCTCCTCAAAATTCCAATAAGAATCTTCATCAACAATGACATCACGACTCAAGATAACCTCTTCGGTGTTCAAATAAAAAATTCTATACCCTTTTGAATCAGAGGCATAGCCAATAAATACTCCTATAATTGCCTTCTCATCAAGTTTAGATCTCTTAATAGAAGGAACAAAAGAGTAACATATAGATCCAAAAATCTTCAAGTTTTTAATGGAAGGTTTTCTACCTGACCAAGCTTCATAAGGAGTCTTGCCCTTAACTGCCCTTGTAGGAAGTCTATTGAGCAAGTAAATAGCAGTACATACAGCTTCAGCCCAAAATATTTTGGCAATTTCTTCCCAAAGAGTAAACATCTTGTCATCTCCATCACGGTTCTGTTCTTCCTTTCTGAAACACCGTTTTACTGGGGCATGTAGGTAATGGACAGTTGGTGTTGGATTCCCAAGTCTTCACAAAACTTGTCAAATTGCGTGTAGGTAATGGGCGTGTAGGTAATGGACTGCTCTTCCTTCCCATTGTTTGTTCTCAAAGTTTTGAGCTTACAACCACTTTGAGTTCAACAAGATTCACAAACTTCTTGAAAATTTCAAAAACTAGAGTTCTCTCGATCAGAAAATATACCTAAGTCATCCTGGAAAAATCGTCAATAAAGAGAATAAAATATTTATTATTCCCAATAGATGCTTTGCGCATGGGACCGCAAACATCGCTATGCACCAATTCAAGCTTTTGTGTGGCTCTAAAACTTCCACCTTTTGGAAAAGGTAGTCTGTGCATCTTCCCTTCTTGGCAACTTTCACAAATCTGATCAAATGAGACAAAGTTGGTAAAATCTTCAACCATGTTAGAAGAATGCAAATTTTGCAAAGCTTTGTAGTGCCCAAAGCGATGGTGCCATTTTTTGCTTTCTTCCACTTTGGCATTTAGAGCATGATGACACAGTGAGTCACCCTTCAAAAAGAAAGCATTGCCAATCATTTTGACCTTTGCAATCTCTACTCCATGAGGGTCATAAATAGCGCAATCTTGATCACTAAAAACCACAGAAAAATTGTTATGCAACAATTGAGCATGCAACAATTGAGCAATACTAAGCAAGTTTTGAGATAATCTTGGAACATATAAAATATTTGATATTATCTTTTCACCTTGCTTAATATGCATGACGACAGTACCTTTACCTTCAGCTAGTACCGTCTCGCCATGTCCAAGAACCACCTTAGACGGTATAGATTTGTCAATCTGGCTAAACAGATTGATATCTTTAGCCATATGGGTAGTGCATCCACTGTCAATTAGCCATGGGTTGAACCGTTGTTACTTGTATGAGAAGCTATAAACAACAAATTTGTTTCCTGATTGTTGTATGCACAATTTGCTTGTTGTAAGGGATTTTGGGCTTGGTTTTGTTTGGCATAACAAAACTTCTCCGTATGACCATCCTTGTTGCAATAGTCACAATGGTAGACTTGTTTGTTTTTGTACCAACAATCCTTCTCAGCATGGTTGGTCCTTTTACAAAAACGACAAGGAGGAAATTTACCATTCTTTGACGCTCCTCCTTTTCCCTTGCTCCCCCGATCTTTGGTTGACTTTTTATCATCTTGTGCAGTAGGTTTCTTGGCATTAAAGGCACCTTCAACATGCTCTTCGTTACGCATTGTATCCCTCTGTTCTTGGGCTTGTAATTTGCTAATTAACTCAGCTATAGAGAGAGTAGTCAGATCAGAAGACTCCTCTATTGCCGAGATCTTTGATTCAAATTTGCTAGGAACACTAACCATTATTTTCTCCACAACTCTTTGATCTAGAAAATCTTCACCAGCTAGTCTGATCTGGTTCACAATGGTCATCACTTTAGTTGTGTAGTCCCTTACAGAATCCGAATCTTTCATCTTGAGCATCTCAAACTCTCTTTAGAGAGTTAATAATTTGACAGCTTTTACCCTTGCACTCCCTTCAAATTCCTCCTGTAATTTATCCCAAGCTTCTTTTGCTATTTTACAATCAATAATTCTAGCAAATATAGGATTAGATAAAGAAGCATGAATTACAGATAAAGCTTTAGGCTTCTTTAACTTCTCCTCTTCATGTAATCTGATAAGATTCAATGTTGGATTTTCTCCCAATGGCTCGGGATCGGCATCTGTTGAAACTGATTCCCAAAGACTAAGTGCTTTGAGATAGGATTGCATTTTAACAACCCAAAATTGGTAGTTTTCACCACTAAAATGTGGGGGAGAGGTAACACCAAAATTTGAAGACATTATCAAATAAGAAATTGGAATTTCTCTCCCTCAAATAAAATCACAGCACCTTTAAATCTAAGACTCTGATACCACTATTAAGAAAATGATACCACTGTTGAGAAAATGAAAGTGATAAAAAATAATGCGGAAGCAATATTAAAATTCTCAATGTTTGATGAACAATGAGGAAATATGAAATGTGAGAAACTAGAAATCTAGAAGAGAAATCAACTTCAAATTGAAGTGATTCAAAATTATGAATAAACAAATGAAAGTACAAATGTCGGTGACACTAACTTCTCATGGAAGTTCACCCTTATATAGGTGTCCAAAATACATAACTTGAACCAAAATTAGAACGGAGAAACTTACAATTTATAAAAGTGAAACTTAAAAGATAAAAAACTGAAAATTAAATCTAACAATTAAAGAAAAGAAACTTAAAAGATAAAAACCGAATTCTAAATTTGAGTTACAAGAAAAAACTCATAACTCAACAGAGAGAAAGGGATAGAAGTGTTGTTTTTCTTAGGTCCATTGGAGTTTTTTCAAGTATTTTTCTTACTTGAAAAAGAGGAAAAATAATCGATAAATATGTATTATATTTATTGAATTATCGCCTTTGTTTGTTTAATTTTGTTTTTAAGTAAATCAGTAGTAAGCTAAATTTGATTTTTAATTATTTTCTGCTGCATAAGAAATAAGAAATAATTAATTATGGCCACATTAGCATAAAAATATTATAAAATTCATAATAATAAAAAAGTATAGTCAACCTTTTTGCTTATGTAACTAGAAATAAAACAATTTTCTAAATCTTAGAGATTGAGCTATCTTTTTTCGTAATGCAGGGACAAAAGGAACCAATAGTGAAAAGCTTTAAATATTAAAAAGGGTTTTTTTTAATTATAATAAACTGAGGTTTCATAATACAAATGAAAGAATGTACAAAGGCTTCAAAAAAACCAGCCTAACAAAAGGAAGCCAAGCCTACAAGAAGGGGCTCCAATCTCCAAGAATATCTAACTAATAGTTACAAAAATCCGTTGAAACCGAGACCCAGAAAGAAGTATTAAATCTTATAAGTTCCCAGGAAGCATCCTAAGATCTCTCTAACACTCTAAAAACTTTATGGTTTCTCTCAATCCATGTCCCCACAAAATGGCGAAAAGACACGTCCGGCAAATAATTTTGCCCTTATCCCAAAAGGGGATACAAAAAAAAACTCCCCCACCATCGCCTTGCAATCTCTATTTCTCCAATCGAAGACTCCAACAACCGTCCCCATAACTTTACAGCAAAAAGTATTTATCTCTATAATTTAGAGTTCCAAAAATTATTTTGAAGAAACTCATTGTTCTACTCATATGAAAGGTTCAAACTAAAAAAATGAAAAGATAACTAGGGATTATTCCTTGAGAAACTTAATTCAAAACTGAAAGACATGAGATTTTGAAAGTGCACAAAAGAAAAAACAGTCCACAACATGTTATCTTATGGCCTCTTTCTTTTATTTCACATAACAATGCAATTAAAAAAAGGATGGATAAGCTAGCATATAGCATCTAGAAAAATTTCACAAAATTTAATATCGTACCAAGATGTTTGTATTCCCAGATTCATACTCAAATTGCAGCTTCTCCTCATCACTTTGAGCATATATTGATTGAAGGGTAAACCTTGTAACAGGAATACCATCAGCTCGCTGATGTTCATCCATCACAATCTGACAAAATTACTAACAATGTGAGTAGAAGAATACAGTAAGTTACAAACACATTATAGTCAAACTCGAATATCAATTTTACATTCACTCGGTATCTCAGTTGCAACTTGCAAGTCCTAGTAAACTCATTTTAAGATACTCCATTACAAATCCGAAAATGATATAGGAGCAAAGCAACAAAATATGAAGATGAAAATAGTTCCGGAAGAGTGTAATACCTTGTAGCCAAAAAGTTCACAACAAGCCCTTCTAAACACTGAAATTCTATCCGCAAAAACAGTCTTATATCTGTATAGCAGTAGTATCTTATCATGCTCCATTAATTTAAGGAGTAAGAAAACCGGAGTTCATCAAATCTTGAAACTATTGGATATTGCATCAAGCACTGACCTCTCTTCACGCTTTTCAAGTGTTGCAATTTGTTCCTTTAGCTGCATTATTTTTCCAGATATGTATGAATCCACAACCTTCCCAGCGTCACCTAAATAATTAACAAGCGAATACACAAAAGTGAGAAAAATGTGTTGGTTGTATAATGAGTAATGAATGATCATTGTGTCGCTTCTTTGTTGTGCTGTCTCTTTTGCTTATTGTTTTAACTGTACGTTTCATTAGCTGTTTTAACTCATCGTTACAATTGGAACAGTTTTTGTTTCAACAAAGAAAATTTTCCAGATTAATCATTGAATTTTTTAACATCTAAATATTAGCACGTAGTAGATTTTTTAAACACGATATCAAATGTTCCAACATCTATATTAGAAAATATCTTAAATCCAGGAGTTTATTACTTTTTTGTCCTTCTCCTTTGTTGTAATTTTACAGTCATTTAGTTTAAGGCTCCATCTATACTGTTAAGAAAAAAATGGGGCTAGACTTGATGAAATAGACATGCCACGTTCAATATCCAACACATTCTAGCCCACTAAATTCAATTTTCCACTCCCAGTATTCTGGGTAATTGGGAAACATAAAAAATATGGTCAGTTGCACCAGAATCAATAATCCAGGTACAACGTTTAGGCTAAAAAGTTGTACTTGTCAACGTTATCGATCTTGTTCCTTGACTTGGAGCATTATCCAAAGTTTTTAAGAAGCTTTTTAATTGTTTGATCTCATGTATGTCCAATTTTTTGGTAATTTTGGATGATTGCGACATTAGTGCTAGAACAGACTAAACAACAACTCAAAAAATGGAGATCCATGCATAAAACTGAAGTTTGAAGTACCAAATAGAAGGGTGAAAAATCAGCACTGAACTGAACCGAACCGAAAGAGGGCTGAACTAAACCAAAAACCGGCTGAACCAAACCAAAACCAGTCAAACCGAACTGAAAAACGGGCTGAACCGAGCAGAAAAATGCTGAACCAGACCGACAACAAATTGAACCGGGTCCAAAATAGACCGAATTGGTCCGAAATGGGCTAGACCGAGTTGAGTGTATGTTGAACCGGGTAGGAAACACGCTGAACCGGACAGGAGATACGCTGACCCGGGATGGAAATACTTTGAGCCGCACAGACAGAAAAATCAAATCAGACCGAACCGAAAATCCCGTAGACCGTATCTGAACCAGACAAAAAAAAAAGTTTTTCTTATCTTATTGAAGCCCTAAAAACACAGCAGCCACACAACCCACGAATCGACCACGAACGGCAAACCCAAAACTAGTAGGAAACTGATCAACAATTAAGGACGATTGAAAAAGTGATCGGCAATGAAGGCCAATCGAAAAAGCCTCAAGGCTCTGATACCATGTTAATTGATAAAGAAAAATAATTCTTTTCTTGTCACTTTCCAAAGTTGATAAGGGTATAAATAGTAGTTACAAATAAGAAAAGAAAACTAAAATTTGCCAATTAGGATAAGGAAATACTTACCTAGAATAAGGAAACCCTAATTTATTAAAACCTAACTACAATAGGAAATTAAGAAGGTAACGCATATAATTTAACAAAAGCTACACAAAAAAGAAATATTTTGTTGGGTTCCATAATTGTTGTAAATATAATCTCTAAATATTAGTAGTCAAAACAACGGTAATAATTACGTTATCTTTATTTTTATTATTTCCCTTATTTGTAATGGTTTTCTTCTAAAAGACATAACTCATACATTCAATAATGAGACAGAATATTTTTATTCTCTCACATTCAAGATATTCCCATTCAGATTTGCAGAGAGAACACCTTATTTGGCAAGCAGGATGCGACCTACACTACAATGAGTGTGAAAATGAGCCCGGGGGGAAAGATGTGATAATCAAGGTTCTCAAATAAATGAGTACCTATACAGGACCAGCTTAATAACTAACAAACATAAATTAAAAACCTCTCATAGAAAAGTTTCTCATACCTGATGGAGTCTCAACTAACATAAATTAGAAAAGGTTCTCATACCTGATGGAGTCTTTAATTCTTCAACAGCTTGTAACTTCTCCTTTGTCTTCTGCAATTCAGATTTTAAGGCATCTATAGTCTGTTTTGCCTCGTTGTCAACAGCAAGGGTGTTTACCATTCGCAAAACCTTTGTACTTGTTGCGGAAAAATCACCATGTCCTAACTGGAAGGAAAGATAAAACACGAGATTGCTAATCATTTACGGGGCACAGATGATGATGTAACTAACTATACATTAAGTTAGTTATGATTTAGTTGTTTAGTTAGCATGTCTTATCAGCTTAAATTAAAAGCCTTTAGTTTAGGGTAGCCTATTTGTCTATAAATAGGAAGCTCCTTTGTATTCTCTCAAGCAATTGGAATAAAACTGCTCTTATCTCATTTGAGTCTACATCAAGTTGGTATCAGAGTGACAAAGAATACTTGGGTGGCTGGAAAAAAGGTTGCTCCGCCCACGGCCGAAGGTTCGCTTGCTGAACAAGAGATAGAATCTACCGCCGTCCTCTCTCCACGAGCCACAACCACCCGCTTGATGATGGTTGAGGGGGCTGTTGAAAACCTCCAAAGGAATGTGGTAGAGATCCGCCAAATTCTGAACGTGATCGTAGATAAGTTGGATGATCTTCAGTTGCATCAAGAACAACCAAGAGGGATTCTTGGGAAGGAAAAAAGGGAACAAGGAATCAAGATTCATCCTAATGGACAGCAACCAATTCCAAGATTGCAGCAAGAACCTCTCCCTACTCAAGAACCTCCTCCTTTTCCCCACCCACTTCAAGACGCTCGATGTAACAACCGAAAAAAAATATAAATATATATATATACTTAAATTATTATTTTTTTAATTGTTTTCTTTTATTTTCTCAAAGATAAACCTTTTTGTTTTAGAAATTATTTTTGAAAGATAATTTGTTCATAGAATTTGAAAAAAATAAAAAGAAAGAGTTTTATTAAATCTTTATCTTTTTATTATCATTTTTAAATAAAGATTCATTAGGGTTTGTTATAAAAGCCCTTAAACCCTAGGTTTTATTTTCTTAAACTGTTAGACCTAGTTTTCTCTCAAAGAGAAAAAGAAAAGAAAAGAATAAGAGTTTTGGTATTTTCTCTCAAAGATCAGTAAGATTTTCTTCTCATTGTTTTAGTTTTATTTTTCTTGATTTGTAGTTCTTTAATTCAATTTATTGGGAAAAGTTTTGAGGTCTTTGTTTTTAGAATAAAAGATTTTAAGGACTTTTGCCCTAAAAATTTTCCAGAATTTTTGGTTTGAATCTTTTTGTTTATGAGATTGTTTTTGGACTTTTTTGAGGCTCTTTTTACATAAAAAGTTTACCTATTTGTATCCTATAAATTATAGTTTGTTGTTATGATTTTTACATGAAAAATTATATGTTTTTACCAAATTTTAAAGGTTTTCTATAAAGTTTTCAGATCTGATTTTTCTATAAAAATCAATAAATTGTTAATTGTTTTATGGAAAATTCTTGGAAGCTTGATTTTATAAAACAGAAAATTTTTCAGATTTAAAATCCCCAAAGTTTCAATTGTTTAGAAGGTTTTTAAGCTGGTTTTATTGAGAAACTCTTTGTAAATTTAGTTCGTATTGATTTATATCGATTCTTGTAATTTTAAAGGTTGTTATGGTGGATTTTAGAGGCTTTTTAACCTAGTTTTCAAATCTGGTTTGGTAGCCCCAAATTCATACTTTCCTAATTATTTTGCATAAAAAAGTGTTTTGAATGGGAAAATTGGGTAGATAAGATTTGGTTAGTAATTGGTTGATTTTTAAATCCTTGGATAGGATTTAAGAATTGATTTTGGATATTGGTTGTTTCTAGGCCTCTAAGTTGACAACTACCAAGGAAGAAGTAAATTAGGTTCGTAGGATTTCTGAAAGAGGTAAGTAATTTGTCATATCCCTTCGAAAAAGTATTGTAAGTGATTTACCGTATCTTTCAAAAAGTATTGTAAGTAATTTGTCATATCCCTTCGAAAAGTATTGTAAGTGATTTACCGTATCCCTTCGAAAAATGTTGTAAGTGATTTGTCATATCTTTTCCAAAACTAAAATGTATTTTGGATTTGATACGACGATTTGAAATTGATATCTTGCATATGAAATTCAAGTTTTATTATGGATTTGAAAACTAATTTGGCAATTGAAATTATGTTTAGTTGCAAAGTATTTGAAATATTGTTAAATGATTTGATAAAGTTTTGTTTACATTTATTTTAAGGTTTGAAATTGATATTTGTTTATTTGTGAAATATTTGAAATCATGTTTTAGATGATTGATAAACTTTGTTTTAAATTAGTTCAATGTTTTGAATTAATTTAATATTGAAAGTAAGTATTTGTTTTGCATTTTATTTGAAAGATATTTTGATTGATTTCATAGGGCTATCTGGATATGCCATGATTTTGTTTTGAGGAACGTTTTACTTATTTGGGGTAGTAGCCTAATTTGGAATTGATGGATTTCTGTTCTGGCTTATTTGTGGGAAGGCACTTTTGTGATTTGGCATTCCTTGGGAATGAAGATTCATGTGTGTGTTATTCACTCACATGGCCTCACACTTAAGTAACTCAGTTCTGGTCGATATTAATTCGACAACTCTAATAGAAGCTTCTAATTGATTTAGTGTTACCGACGGGTAACCACATATGTTCTGTAGGCTACCCAAATAATGCAACATTCCACTCTGATTTTGAAAGTATGAATGAATGTAAGATTGTTTTGAATGTTTGAATGATTTAGTTATTCGAAAGTTTGAAAGTTGTACCAAATGTTTTAGAAAGAATTTTGAAGGTTTTGATTGGAAGAAAGTTTGTTTTGAAAGATTTTGAGTTTGATCAAATGAAAGTTCGTTTTGAATGAATGAAAGTTTGTTTTGAAATAATGAAAGTTTGTTTTGATTGACTGAAAATTTTACCTTATTTGAAGACTTTGTTTCTGAAAATTTAGTTTGTGTTGAAAGTTTTAAAAATTGTATTAAATATTTTAAAGGACTTTAAAAGTTTTGATCTGTTCGTATTTTTGTTTACGAATGTTTTGAAAGGACAATGAATTTTGAAATGTGATATGGAAATTGCTTATTGAGTATTTTTGTACTCATTTTTGTTTTCCTAAATGTTTTTCAGATGAAGATTGAATGATCGTTCTGGTAGAAGGTGAAATTTAGCATACTGGCATGAGTTTGAAAGTCATCCTCCTATTTAGTTAAGTTAGTTTAGAAAAATTCTGTAAAGAAATTGCTTCCGCTGAATAATTTTAGTTCTTAAGGTTTTTTGAAAGTTACGTTTCCACATTTTGTCAGAATGACCGTATTAGAAAAATACGTGTTGTTACACTCGACATCCACCTGCTCAAGAATTCCCCTGTGATAATCCAAGATTCTTCCCAAACGTTGGGTTTGTTCCACAGCAATAACAATTTGGGCATGGCGATATTCCTCACCATTGACGCCATGGGCATTTTCCCAGGCGCCAAGATTACCAAGACATTTCCTCCAACGATGAAGAAGCATTTCAATACTGGGGAGATTATCGTCGTCAAAACAGACGCCACCAAAATTACCATGGCAAACCAAGTGACTACAAGATGAAGGTGGACCTCCTATCCTTCGATGGAAAACTAAACATTGAAGGGTTTTTAGCATGGATTAAACATGTAGAAAGTTTTTTTTTGATATATGAATACACCAGACACAAGAAAGGTGCAGCTCGTCGCTCTCAAATTGAAGAGTGGGGCATCAGCTTGGTGGAGCAATTGGAAGTTAATTGTTGGTTTTATATATTTTAGATAATTATTATAATATTTAGTCTTTCCTTTTTTATATAGGAATTTGTAGTTTCTTATATTTTATGTAATTAGGAGTTTATGTTTCAGTTTCCTTGTTAAGGAAAGTTTCTCACCTTTGTTTAAAAGGTGCCTAGGGTTTTATTTTTTTCAAGTAAGAAAAACAATAATGTTTTTTCTTCTTCTAAAATTGACTTGGTACCAGGGCCAAGATAAACCCTAACCCTAACTTTAAACCTAACCCTATTTCTAGCCACCCTACTTTTACCACCCACCACCGCCATAACCGTCGCTGCCCACTGCCATCTTGTCGTCGTTGTCTAAGGGATCGCGCTGTCTGAAGGATCGGGTCGCTATCATTGCGCCGTCTTAAGGATCGGAGTGCCATTGCTATTTACAAATCCGTTCGTCACCGGGATTTCACATATTAGTTCGCCGGTGCCGTCTGTGATAAACTATCAAGGGTTTGCAGATCTTCGTGGGTCAAGAGTTGAAATTCGTCGCCAGATTTTTCTAGCCCAATCGCCGATTTCCGTCCACAGCCATCGCCGACTTTTCGTCTTCGCTTCTGGAGGAATCGTTGTGCTGCTAGGGTTTGGCACTTCTGTTGGTCCAAATTTCCGGTTCGAACTACATTTTCGGTCCGATCCGGTTTTTTTTCGATTCGATTTGGTTAACTTTTTTGGTTCGATTCGGGCCAGATTCAACTTTCATATTGCAGGTTACGTTTCTGTTTTTTTTTTCTTTTCTTTCTTCTTTTCGTGGTTCAAATCAGTGGGAGAATCTTCAAAGAAAACAGATTGTGACTCTAAGATTTCTGAAACCCAGTTCAATTCCTCCAATCACCCTATCCAAATTACTAGTATCAGACTTAATGGAGATAATTTTCTTCATTGGTCTCAAAGTGTTCGAATGTATATTCGTGGACAAGGTAAAATTGGCTACCTTACTGGAGATAAAAAAGCATCGGCGGCAGAAGATCCTTTATTTCATATCTGGAATATTGAAAATTCTATGGTAATGACATGGTTGGTTAACTCTATGGATGAGGAGATCAGTGCTAACTATATGTGTTATTCTACGGCAAGTGAATTATGGAAAAACGTAAATGAGATGTATTCCGACTTAGAAAATCAATCACAGGCATTTGAACTGACACAAAAACTCAGAGAAATATGACAAGGAACCGATAAAGTTACAAAATATTTTAATTCTTTAAATAGAATTTGGCAAGACCTAGACCTTTTTGATACTCATGAGTGGAAATCTTCGGATGACTATAAACATCATAAAAAAACTATAGAAAATTATCGAATTTACACCTTCCTTGCCAGTCTAAATGTAGAATTTGATGAAGTCAGAGGCAGAATAATTGGTAGAAAACCACTTCCAAACATTAATGAAGTTTTTTCTGAAGTACGACGTGAA
>NW_019104619.1:254271-269186 GCF_001995035.1 Momordica charantia
ACTGTTTCACAAAACATGACCATTTGCAACTTGAAGTTTATATCGATGCCGACTGAGCTGGTAGTGATACAGACAGACGCGTTACTGTTCATTTGTTGCAGGTAACTTAGTTACCTGGCGAAGCAAAAAACAAAATGTAGTAGCAAGAAGTAGCGCTGAAGCAAAGTTTAGAGTTTTAGCTCATGGTATTTGTGAGGGTATATGGATCAAAAGGCTACTAGAGGAATTGAAGTTTACTCAGAAAGAACCTATTCGTATTTATTGTGACAACAAGACTGCCATCTCCATAGCTCATAATCCAGTTCTACATGACAGGACAAAACATATTGAAGTCGACAAACACTTTATAAAAGAGAAGATCAATGCAGGAGTAATATGTACCACCTACTTGTCAACTACAGAACAAATCGATGTATTAACTAAAAGGTCTTTCGAAAAGGCAATTCGACAAGTTAATTGACAAGCTGGCAATGGAAGACATCTTCAAACCAGCTCGAGGGGGAGTGTTGGTTTTATATATTTTAGATAATTATTGTAATATTTATTCTTTCCTTTTTTATATAGGAATTCATAGTTTCCTATATTTTATGTAATTAGGAGTTTATGTTTTAGTTTCCTTCTTAAGGAAAGTTTCTCACCTTTATTTAAAAGGTGCCTAGGTTTTTATTTTTTCCAAGTAAGAAAAACAATAATATTTTTTCTTCTTCTAAAATTGACTTTAATAGACCGCAGTTTGGTAAAGCTCCCATCCGCACCTGGGAAAAGATGAAGAAACTGATGCGTGCCCCTTTTTTGCCTACAAACTATGAACAAATATTGTATAACCAATATCAGGGTTGTCGACAAGGAACCCGCTTTATTGCCGACTACACTGAAGAGTTTCATCGCTTGGGAACAAGAACCAATCGTGGTGAGAACGAGCAATACCAAGTTGCAAGATTCATCAATGGGTTGCATTGCAGTTAGACATCAAAGAAAAAATCAACTTCAAGCGATCAGATACTTAAATGAAGTCATTGCAACAGCTGTTACCGTGGAAGAACAACAGGCAAACAAGTTCAAATTTCAGTATCAAAGGAGGACTACGGGCGACAATCAGGTTAGAACACCCAAGAAAGGTTCTCTTTCTTCTGACCAATCTTCAATTCAGGCCACTTCTTCCGGGTCCAAAAACAAAAATGGTGAGGAAGTTGAGCCTAGTGATTCCCAAAGTAAGAAATCTACGATTTCCTATAATAGATCCCCATTGGGCAAGTGTTTTCGATGCGGCCAAGTGGGTCATTTGTCCAACGAGTGTCCCTAGTGGAAAACGCTTAAAATTGTTGATGATTCTTTGGATCATGACCTCCATGATTGTCAAGATTCAGACAAGGAGATCACCTATGTTGAACCTGATGATGGTGAGCAGGTAGCCTGTGTTCTAGAACGCATTCTTTTGACCCCGAAGACCGATTTAGCAAACCATGGGCACTCTTTTTTTCGCAACATTATTATTGATAGCGGGAGTACAGAAAATGTGGTGTCTAGCAAGTTGGTTGCCACCCTAAATCTCAAATTGTCACCACATCTATCTCCTTATAAGGTCAGTTGGATCCGAAAAGGAGGGGAAGCCTTGGTTAATACCATTTGTATTGTTCCCCTCTCTATTGGAACCAACTATAAAGACCAGATAACGTGTGATGTTTTAGACATGGATGTGTGCCATATTCTCTTGGGTCGTCCATGGCAATATGACACACAGACGATGCACAAAGGGAGGCAGAATACTTATGAATTTGTTTGGATGGGAAAGACCGTGGTCTTGCTTCCCCTAACAAATCCCAATAATGTCTGTTAGAGTATAGATATTAGTATATTTTGTATTCTTGTGTTAATATTAATTTGTCATTTACCTTCTCTTTATAGGATTAGGTCAACCTTGTATATTTGTCTATATATATAGACTTTAATAATGAGAATACATAACATTGGATTCTCTCCAACCTTAGTCTCTACATGGTATCAGAGCTCTAGGTTTCTTGCCCATTAGGGTTTTGTGCCCATTAGGGTTTTGATGCCCATTAGGCTTTTGATGGTTAGGGTTTTGTGCCCATTAGGGTTTTGATGCCCATTAGGCTTTTGTGCCCATTAGGGTTTTGTGCCCTTAGGGTTTTGTGCATTGCTATCCAACTCAACTCACTACTACCGATGCTGCCGCCACCGACCACCACCGCCGCTGCTGTTTTCCAATTGCTATTCGTGGGTTTCGTCTCGCCGTCCTTTGCACCTTCGTCGCTGCCAGTCGTCGTGCGCTTCCGTCACCGCCCATCGCCTTCGCCCCTCTAGTTGTCGTGGGGTAGCACTTAGGGTTTCTGGTTTCAGAAAACACCTGATCTGGTTCAAGCAGTCCAGTTCAACCGGTTTGGTTTCAAGTGGTTTGGTTCATCCGGTTCAAGTTCGGTTTGGTCTAGTTCATCACATTCCGGTTTGGTTTGGTTGATTTATACCGATTTTGGTTCGGTTCGGTTCGTTTGTTTCAATTCAATTGGTTTGGTTCAATTCTCTTTTCTCCTTCAGATTTGGTTTGGTCTGGTTATGTCGTTTTGTTCAAATAAGTTCGTTTGTTTGTTATGGCTGAGAAGAAATCAATCGTAACTTCTGAGGTGATCCCAATGATATCAAAAATCACAGAACACAAGTTGAATGGAG
This sequence comes from Momordica charantia, assembly GCF_001995035.1. The sequence continues at coordinate 256,960 of NW_019104619.1, forward strand.
CACGAATAGATTATTTGTCTAACAAGTTGGGCATGATTAACATATATGCACCAACTTGAGGGGGAGTGTTAGAGTATAGATATTAGTATATTTTGTATTCTTGTATTAATATTAATTTGTCATTTACCTTCTCCTTATAGGATTAGGTCAACCTTGTATATTTGTCTATATATATAGACTTTAATAATGAGAATACATAACATTGGATTCTCTCCAATCTTAGTCTCTACAATGTCAAACCAACAAACAAAGCAAACTTGTTCCACATATGCAGTGGAAAACAGCTGCTTTTACATCGTTCTACTCGTTTTTTAGGGATGATCGTGAAAGATTTCACCTCCCTCGTCGAAACCCCAGTTACTACTATCCCTCCATCAGTAGAGTCCCTTTTAGATACATTTCCCAAACTACTCCAACCTCATGACTCCCTACCACCCTTAAGAGACATACAACATCATATAGACTTGTTACCTGGAGCCACCCTTCCTAATCGCCCACACTACAAGATGAGTCCAAAGGAATATAAGATTCTCCACGATCAAATTGCTGAAATCCTAGAGAAGGGTCACATTCAACCTAGCCTAAGTCCCTGTGCGGTCCCAACTCTTTTCACCCCAAAAAAGGATGGATCGTGGCAAATGTGTGTAGACAGCCACGCCATCAATAAAATCACCATTAAGTACCGTTTTCCCATCCCACGCATTGGAGAACTATTGGATCAATTAGGCGGGGCTGAAATCTTCTCAAAAATAGACCTTCGCAGCGGCTATTATCAAATTAGAATTCGCCCGAGGGATGAATGGAAACAGCATTCAAAACCAACGAAGGATTGTTTGAATGTCTGGTCATGCCTTTTGGGTTATCAAATGCCCCAAGCACATTTATGAGACTAATGAATCAGGTCCTCCTTCCCTATCTCCATAAATTCATTGTTGTTTACTTTAATGATATCTTAGTGTATAGTAAAACAAGGGAAGAGTACCTCACACCTCCAACTTTGGTTTGCAACACTAAATGAAAATAACCTAGTCATAAACCTTAAAATATGCTTATTCCTAGCAATATAAATCTCTTTCTTAGGATTTATTATTAGTGCTGCTGGACTTCAAATGGACCCCTCCAAAATTAAAGCAATAACTAATTGGCCTCAACCACATTCTATAAAAGCATACAGTGTTTCGTTGGCATAGCATCCTTCTACAGAAAATTTATTAAAGACTTTAGTACCTTAGCAAGTCCTTTGACAGATTGTTTAAGAAAAGGAAACTTCAAATGGGATACTGACCAACAGCATAGCTTTGTGACTCTAAAACAAAATCTTACCCAAAGCCCTATCCTACGATTACCAGATTTTTCACAACCTTTGGAAGTAGCAGTAGATGCTTCCAGTATAGGAATTGGGGCTGTCTTATCACAAAACCAACACCGATGGAGTACTTTAGTGAAAAGCTTAGCCCATATTGTCAGAAATGGAGCACATACGAGCATTTATACACACAAAAAATTAGAGCCCCAAAACAATGGAAACACTATCTCTTAAGTCAAGAATTTATACTATTTACGGACCACTTCTCTCTCAAACTTTTATACACACAAAAATCCATTAGTCGAATGCATGCCCGCTGGTTATCGTTTCTTCAACGCTTCGACTTTGTAATAAAACATAAAGATGGAACTCTAAATAAAGCTGCAAATGCCCTTAGTAGAAAAGGAACCTTTCTAACTTTACTAAAAGGCGAAATTACAGCATTTTCTAACCTACCTACAGCCTACGATAATGACAAAGATTTTCATGAAATATGGAAAACATGTACAGATCACAATAACTCCGGCGATTTCCATCTAGTCAATGGCTACCTCTTTAAAGGAGATCAACTTTGTATTCCTCACACATCCTTACGAGAAGCCCTCATCAAAGACTTACACTCTGGTGGCCTAGCTGGACATTTTGGAAGAGATAAAACTTTAAATCTAGTGGCTACACGTTTCTTTTGGCCACAACTCCGAAAAGATGTATTTAGTTTTGTCTCAAAATGTTTTGTTGCCAAACCAATAAAGGAACTAAACAAAATACTAGCCTATACACACCCTTTCCCATTCCCAAAACCATTTGGGAAGACTTATCAATGGATTTTGTATTAGGACTACCACGAACTCAGAGAGGGTACGATTCAGTTCTAGTTGTGGTTGACCGTTTTAGCAAAATGGCCTATTTCTTGGCATGTAAAAAAACTGTTGATGTTGTCTATGTAGCTAACCTTTTTTTCGCGGAAATTGTTCGCTTACACGGCATCCCAAAAACAATTGTGTCAGATAGAGATGTAAAATTTTTTAGTCACTTTTGGAAGACAAAATGGAAGAAGTTTGATACATCTCTTTAAGTATAGCACTGCAAATCATCCACAAACGAATGGGCAAACGGAAGTCACAAACCGAACGCTTTGAAGCCTTATCCGATGCCTTTGTAGTGACAAACCAAAACAATGGGACTTGGCCCTTGCACACGCAGAAGTTGCATTTAATCATATGCAAAACCGAACCACAGGGAAGTCCCCATTCGAGATAGTCTACACTAAACTCCCTAGGCTGACTGTTGATTTGGCTAAAATTCCATCTTCTGTTGACTTTAGTTTGGAAGCTGAACAAATGGCAGAACGAATACAACGGTTGCATCAAGATGTCCACAAGCATATTGAGGACGCTAATGCCAAATACAAAGCTAAAGCAGACATCAAACGACGTGAAGTAGAGTTCCAAGAAGGCGACCTCGTCATGATACATCTCTCAAAAGGAATACTACCTATCGGGTCTGCTCACAAACTACAAAAGAAGAAATTCGGACCATATGAAGTCCTACAACGATACGGCCCGAATGCTTATAAAATCAAGCTTCCCTTGAATTTTAATATCAGCCCAATCTTCAATATTACTGATATCTATCCGTATGAAGCACCGGATACCTTCGCATTGGCACCCTGACTCGAAGGCGAGTCTTATGTTAGGGGGAGGGAAATTGATGTAACTAGCTATACATTAAGTTAGTTATGTTTTAGTTGTTTAGTTAGCATGTCTTATCGGCTTGAATTAAAAGCCTTTAGGGTAGCCTATTTGTCTATGAATAGGAAGCTCCTTTGTATTCTCTCAAGCAATTGGAATAAAACTACTCTTCTTTCATTTGAGTCTACATCAGATGATCTGTGCTATTCAAATTAAGTATTAAGTATGACCATAAGAGAAGCTCATGCAACTAAAAAAGCATTTAAGATTTCTTTTAGATCATAAGTGAGGATGGAGTTTTCAACTACCTTGAATCATGTCTGTGTCTTGAAGTTGCCCTCAGATGATTTGATTATTATACAGTAAATTTTACTTATGTAAAGTCTAACTGACAAAAAATGATACAACTAACAGAATGGAAGCTAGTAATAAGACTATGACTCGAAGAAGACCTTCAGTGGAGTGCTTCAGCTTGGCTAAGTTTAAAGTGTCTCAATAGTGTGCTCTATCCAATCTTTTTGCTTATTCTCCAAACATGATATATGTTAATTGGGGGCTTTCATTTTCCCTAGTTAGACATACACAGGATGATACTCTGTCTTTTTATTTTTGCTATTCTGGATTGTATCTTTTTATTTTATGTTTTTTACCTCCCTTGAGAGTTTGTATCTTTGAACATTTTATGTTCCTTTTCATCTATCAATGAAAAGTTCGTTTCTTGTTCAAAAAAAAATACATATGTTTTACTGAAATTTCCTTCCATCACAAGAAAATGAATCAAGACTAGAACCATTTTAGATATTTATAATCTGATGACTTGCAATCCTTACAATAACTTTGTCACTTACCTTTGACTCTAATAGAGAAATTTCAGAACGAAGCCGATCACAATCCCTCTCTAACGACCTTATTCTTTTCGCTTCATTATTCAATCTCTCATTCAACAACCTTATCTCCTCATGCTGTTGGTTATTAACTTCCGTTTGCTCACGTAAATTACTTTCTAATTCTTTAATATACCAATCTTTCTTTGCAAGGGCCGAGTCTAGATCCTGCAAGATCAAAGCAAGCCACAAATCAAGACCTTCAGAACACTGACATGAAATTAGTTTGTCAAACAAATGATAATGTGCAAACCTGAGAAAGATTTTCACTTGCCACTTGAGACCTGGTATCATCATTTTTCAGACCCTTCAACTCACTTACCAGACTTTTCAATTTATCTCTCTCTTCAGTAACCATGGGAAGCTGAAATTGACAAATACTTATTTTCAACCCTTAGGTGAACCAAAAACAGTAGTACTAGTGTATGGTAAATAATACTGGTACTAACTGTGCATACTAGCAAGTAGCACCCATAAGTGTCCAAATGAAAGACGCGATGCAGGATTACAGTAAACTAACAGTAGGTTACCAAATCTTTTAAAAATAAAATAAAAAATATAAGGAACAGAGATTTCCAAAATGGTCTGAATTTTTTGAGAAAGCAGATAGAATGATACAACAAGATTCGGAGGTGAAAAACCTTGCATAGATATTAAAACTGATATTCACATGCCAATAAAATTGATTCGAAATATACTGTCAATCTACATCAAACATATACACATCAATAATAAACTTTGTATTACATAGAAATATATAACAGAATGTTCAACTAATTCAAATGAGGTTTTATGTCATGTTTCCATGTCTAATTTTCATAAAATACTTTCAAATTACAGGGAATCCTGCTGAACTAGAGTTCCTGCCAACTAAAAAAATTAATAGGTGAACTCATCTGGTCAAACTACGAAAGCTTTCCTTTCCTGGAAATTTAAATACAAATAAAATATTCTAGAATTGAATATCAAGCATATAGAAAGAAATACATGCAACTGTTAAGAAAAAGAAAGTGATATTCAATCTTTGGAATATAATTCATTTTAAATCTGTCTTTATAACCTTTAATAACAAAAGAGTTGTTGAAAAAATTGTCTTTTGTTACAGCTGTTAACAAGTGGGAGGCATACTAGTAATTGTTACATTCCTTTCCTTTATTTTCATATTGTGCACACAGTTTATGGGATTACTCTGCTTTTAAGCAACTGTGTAGGTTGATCCTTCAACGTTGGACTTCTAAACCAGCTTTTGTTGTATTTTCTTTTTCTTTGGTTCGTATTTCTTATTAAAATATCTATAAAGATAGAAATTTACTTTTATTCATGGAAAATAAAACGAATAGAACCTCTCATAATTAATACTACCATGAAATAGCATACTGAAAACAAGATCAAAAACACAAACAGCCAAAACTCGTAATAGTAATTGCAGGATGTATCAGACTCTTGTAGAATTTAATATTGGTATTAAGTAGCAAAAAAAAACCCATAAAACATTTGAAGTTTCTTGTATCATTCCATCAATGAAGATTTGCATTTCCTTAAAAAAAAAAACAATCAAAAACAAAAAGAAAAAAAGACCATAAAAACATTTTGCCTTATCTACTTCCACATTTGTGAATATACCAAGTAGAAGGCTGAAAAGTAAGTGAACAAAATCTTACAAGCAATTCATTCTGCTTAGCTTCTAACTTTAATGCTTCAATCTTTTCTTTTGCAAGTGTAGCCTCAGTTTCTGCCTTTTGTTTATCAATTTGAGCTGTATCCAGTGCTACTTCCAATTGTTTCAAACGAGCACTCACCTCACCCACCTTTATTGTGCTATCAATTACCTCCCTGGATGGGATAATGGTAAGAACAAATCTAATATAAATACTGAGACAAGGAAAAGATTACAAGGGAAAAATAATTTGAGAGTGCTCCCCGTCCTCTTCTGATTCCAACTTATTTGGATTACTCACTTGCCCCCTTCCTTAATTTGCAACCACTTGCTAGTAAAAAAACCTTTCTTACAACTTCAACAAACTCTTAATACCCATATAACCAGTCATATATTAACTAATTATCTCATAATTAAACCCCAGTTCCTATCAAATAAGCCCGACAATTTAAGCCTGCTAAAGCAATAACAAGTTACTCGTATCATTTATGAAGGAAATAAGTCTCAGATGCCTTCATATTAATCCTGATATCTTTCTTCTGTTATGGTACAACCGTACAAGGAAGCACAAAGCATCTAAAGGGCTAGTTTGACTCTTAAAACTTGATAAACAATTTCAGAAATTTCTTAAATAGCTGGAAGCTTCAAGGATAAGAATACCTAGAAACAGCCAGTCAAATGCCCTTTCTTTTAACTTAGTCAAAGACCCCTAATTCAAAAAAATGTTAGACTTAGTGGCTTTGGTCCTAAACTATTTCAAAATTATGTACTTATCTAAATGAGGTGGAAACAATCAATATAGTAAAGTATATAACTTGATGGAAAAAAAATCAAGATGCACAATGATGTCTAATGGTCGAACATTATGGGAAGAATCTATCATCTATTACAAACAATTAAGCCAATAGTCCATGAGGCACCATACTTCTAAAATCTGTCAATATATCAGAAATCTACAAAGCAAATAATTCGTTAATTCAATGATAGATGAAATTGATGAAGGAAATGTAAGTTCTAGGTGGCGACAAATATTTCTTCTGCCAATGTAAAAGTTTGAGAAATGTTAATAGACAAGCGTACATAGATATTTTGATCTCTTTGAGTTTCACATTGCCTAGACTTGATTTTAGCTGGTAATAGAGACATGCTCGATGATCTGGTTAAAGCAAGTAAAGTTACCATTTATATTCATCGACACTCTTGGGTTCTAAACCTCGTGGAAAAGTATATTTAAAGGGTGAGGGATTAATAAAGGCTAGTACAACCTAAAAGAAATAAATAAGTAAATAAAGGCCGGTAATGACACATTTTGCAACTTCTTATCTAACCTTCGGAAGTTTGGCAAAATATAAAATAGGTTCGAGAGCAACCTTTAGATATGAAAACTAGCAAAAAGGTGGCAAAGGAAAAACTAGCAAAAAGGTTGCAAAGAAGTAACTTCTCAAAAAAGTTTTACAGGGCAACTAAAATAAAAATTATGATAGAAACCACTTCAATTGTTGATATTCAGAGAGGAACCACCGGGGCCAAGAAAGAATTTGAGAGCTGCCTACCTCTCTACACTCCTTCGTAACAGACCAGCCAAAAATATACCCCTCCTTCTCTCTCTCATCCAATATATACATCAACACATAATCCCCGAAATAACCTGCAAAGTAAATAACTTGGGCCCACATATCTAATTATAGAATATTCAAGCCTCAAGCCTCACGCCCCTGTTCTTCCTAACGCAAACATTCTTAATAGGGGTCTATCAAATAATTCTAGGTCATTCAAATTCTAGGTCCTAATATCATAATAAAAAATATTTTCACTCGTTCAAACTTTTAGTCCCCAACAAAGTATTGTGTAAAATATATTGTTTTTTAATATAAGTTGTAAAACTTCGTTTGATGTGATGTGAGACCTGCTATAAGCTATATAGAAGAACAATGAATGAGGCAATGTATGAGTCGATGACAATGGTAAACAAAAAGTTTCTTCAACAACGGTCTTTTCAAGCAAGATGCTTGAAGGGACGAGCGTGTCTGCAAAAGAACAATTAAGAAATTCCAACAAAATTTTAAGACATATAGGCCTATAGGGGACCATTATTGATAAAATATTACATATGCCATAGTCCTAGAGGGAGGAACATGCCCCTATCAATCAATGTGAGACCCTGTCAATATCCCTTTAGAAGAAGAAAATTAAGAAGTAGGTTTTATATGCCAAACGTCCTCCTTCCCCAAGCATTAGGACTCATTAGCCATTAGTCCTAAGAGAGAGAATGTCACCGATCAATGTGAGACCAATTTGTACCCCAAATTTTGAAGAAATAAAAGTGTTATATTTGTTCTATCTATTGAATCAAATACGAGGTCTTCTTATATAGAAGAAAGAAAAAATAACACATAAATATGAACAACTAATAAATGTGTTGTACTCTTTCCATAAATCAATGAAAAGTTTGTTTCTTGTTAAAAAAAAAAAACAGTAATTAAGTGATGTTTTTTTTTTCCTTATTTGCTATTGGTCTTTCTTCTATATAAGACAACCATATACTGTTTACAAAATATATAGAATACAGCTTCTTTTTCCTCACAAATTAAGTAATATATTGAGCACAACAGGAACCAAAGCAGTAGGGGAAGCATCACAAGAAGGAGACGGTTGACAATAATTAAAACTAAACCAACTCACATACTTTTGGAGAGAAGAAATCTTATTCGGTAAATCTTCATAAGTTTTAATGCCAGGGATGTCCTTAATCAACAATTCATTGCGTGCCAATTCATCCTCCAATTTCTTTACACTTAATTGAAGGTCTTGTAATTTAGACAACTCTGCTTCTGCTCTCCCCCTTCGGGCTTTTTCTTCCAATAGTTTCTCCTTCAATAATCCAATATCACTAAGAGATGATTTCAACTTCCTAGCTTCTCTCACTTCAGATTCCTAGGAAACCATCCAAGAACAAAATAACACACACATATATATATATATATTGTAGCCAGACAATAACATGGCAATAGCATGGATGTCCCAAAAAAACATTTTAAGAAAAAATTAGAATGTCATTGGAAATAAATAATTACAGTTGGTTATTTCATGTTGTACAATTGAGGAATTATCTATTCTAATTATTCCACTTCATCAAATTCTTCAATGTTTGTTCTAAAGGTTCAAGATAATAGGAATATGATAGAATTTGATGATGAATTGATGAGCCAAAATGGCTTACTTGTAGGTTACAAACTGTTGGTTTATTATTTGTAAATATTAGCTGTAAATTAGTTGTCAATATTAATTATTATTCTATCTTTATTTCCATTTATGTTTGAGCCTATCTTCTATATAAGAAGGCTATGTATTTCTTATTATCAATATATTGGAATACAAATATTTTTATTCCATCAAAATCAAGTCAAACTAAGTTAAATTAAGGTTTAGCTACAATTAAAGAACAAACTCAAAACAACCTAACAACTCTAACAAATTCAAAACAACCTAACAACTCTGACAAATTCGAAGCATAGTTTCATACTCCCCTTCAAGTTCGTGCATAGATATCATGCATTCATAGCTTGCTTATAAGTGCATCCAAGGTTGGTTTGAAGAATCCTGCAATTTGGTCTTTTGAAGGAACAAATAGAAAACAGATTACTCCAGCTTCTAGATTTTCTTTGATAAAGTGTCGATCAACTTCTATGTGCTTCGCGCGATCATGTTGTACTGGATTTTGGTTACAGCTTTGTTATCACAAAATAGTTCCAATGGTGATTTCACTTCAAGTTTCAATTCTTTGAGTATGCAGCGAATCCATAAGATTTCGCAAATACCATTGGCCATTGCTCTAAACTCTACTTCGTGCCACTACACTTTGCTTCTTGATGCACCATGTTACCAAATTTCCCCACTTATACGTACAATATCCTGATGTGATTTTGTGTCTGTTATAGCCCTCCCCAGTCAACATTCGTGGTTTCTCCCTTTCTGAAAAGAAGACGGGGACCTTCAAGTATCTTAGCATTCGATAGGCTCCTCAAGCTATTCCTGAAAGGGTCTATGCATGACTGCAAAGAATATTATCCGAGCGAGTATGTGATAAGTAGATTAGTCGGCCAACTAACCTTTGCTATCTTTGAACATCCACTCGAGTGCCTTGAGTCACGTCTCCTAATTTCTTATTAGCATCAACCTAAGTTTCTACTGGTCGACAATCACTCATGCCTGCATCCTTGAGGAGGTCTTGGACATATTTTTGTTGAGATACCGAAATTCCTTGTTTTGATCTTGCTACTTCCATGGCAAGGAAATATTTCATTTCTCCCAAGTCTTTAATCTCGAATTCTTGGGAGAGTTTGTTCTTCAATCTATTCATTTTTTCTTGATCATCACTTGTGATAAGTATGTCGTCTACATTGACAATTAATACTGCTATCTTTCCATTCTTCAAGAATCTTGTGAACAATGTGTGGTCTGCATGAGCCTAAGAATACCCTTGTTGTTTCACAACTTGGGTGAATCATTCGAACCAAGCCCTTGGAGACTTGCTTGAGGCCATACAATGTCTTTTTTCCAATTTGCATACTCTTTGTTAAATTATATTTAATTTCCTATCGTATTTAGGTTTTAATAAATTAGGATTTCCTTGTTATAATAGGTAAGTATTTCCTTATCCTAATAGGCAAAGTTTTGTCTTTATTTTCTTCTTTGTAATTGCTATTTATACCCTTGTATCAACTCTTTAGAATCAATAAAAAAAGAATTAGTTTTCTTTATCAATTGACACTCTTGGTTCAAATTTCTCTTCAAACCCTAGTGTAAGGTAACATGAAAACTTCTTCTTCAAGATGACCATTTAAGAAGGCATTTTTTACATCGAACTATTCAACGACCAATCAAGGTTCACTGCAATGGATTACAGTATTCTTAGTGTTAAGTTTTGCAACAGAAGCAAACATCTCTATGTAGTCAATCCCATAAGTCTGTGTGTATCCTTTGGCTACCAGACGAGCTTTGTGTCTTTTAAGGGTTATATCTGCTCTAAACTTTGGAGTGAAAATCCATTTGCACCCAACAGTTGGTTTCCCCTTTGGTAACTCTTCAATCCTCCATGTTTGATTCTTCTCCAGGGCACTCATCTCATCGTATTTAGCTTTCCTCCACTTTAGAACATTTAGAGCTTCCTGAATGCAATTAGGGATTTTAATGTTCATGACATTAGATGTAAAGGCAGAAATAGATTTTGACAGTTTAGAGTGAGACACATGGTTTAACATTGGCACACGAACGTCTCCCTTTCCTTAAGACTATAGGAATTTCAAGATCAGAGATAGAATTATTACCGGTTGACTCTTCCATTCTTGGTTTAGACTCTTGACTTATCAGAGGAGCAATAGTGTCAAGTTCCTGATGAGGCACCCTTCTCTCATATGGAAAGAGTCTTGTTGACTCCAACCGAGACCTATTTTTAGAATGATGATGTTGTTTTCTTGAGTGTTAGATACTTCTAAACCCTGATTTTTATTTTCTAAGATAGTGCCTATTTCCTCATTTTCCTCAATTTCACTAGTACCTATTTTCTCCTGAGTTGTCTCATTCTCTTCGGATCCTAGAAATTCTAGTGTTGAAGTTTGTAATTATTTGTCAAGATTTCTGGCAATGTACTCTAGGTTTTGCAACAGACAAAGACTTTCTATGGATTCCTCGTCACTTTGTTTGTTTGATGAACTTAGTGTTTTCAAATTCGGTCCTATTTGATTCTCCCCCTGAATATAAGAATGGTTGTGTTTCAAAGAATTGTGTATCTATAGAGATGAATAGCTTCCTAGTCTGTGGATCATAACATTTTGTATCCATTTTGATTTGAGGCAATACCTACATAGACACATTTTCTTGCTCTTCGATCTAACTTGCTAGCACTTCTATCAAGATTTCTAATAAACATTGCTCGCATCCAAATTTTTTTGAAGGCATAGGTTAATTATCCTAGATTTTGGAAATTCATTTTGTAGAGTTTGAATAGGTGTTACAAAGTTAGATGCCATTCTCTTGATAAGGTATGTAGAGTGTAGAATAGCCTCGCCCCATAAGTAGGTAGGAATATTCATCGAGAACATGAGGTCTCGAATTACCTCTAAGAGGTGCCTATTTTTCCTTTCAGCTCTACCATTTTGTTGGGGTGTGTCATCGTAAGAGCCCTGTTGGACTATCCCTTTCTCCATAAGAAACTTCCCTAATGTTTGATTTAAAGTATTATTTACCATTATCACTATGAAACACCTGAATTTTAGCTATGATACCATAAAGGTTCAAGATAATAAGAATATGATAGAATTCGATGATGAATTGATGAGCCAAAATGGCTTATTATAGGTTAGAAACTACCTAAAGGTTTAGCTACAATTAAGGAACAAACTCAAAACAACCTAACAACTAAGGGTGAGCATCAGTCAGTCGGAGTCAGTTTTTGGCTGACCCCGACGTCGAAAACCGACCTAGTCGGTTTCCTTAGGAAACCAACTACCTCTGTTATGGTTACTTGCACCGATCGACCAACTAGTCGGTTCGTCGGTTTTTGTAACAATTTTTTTTATGTGAAGATGCCGGCATCGGAGCCATAGTCGACCTTCTCAGCGAAAAAAAATAAAAAGAACTGAAAGAGATATGGGCGATAGGCGAGCTTTTGCGTGATTCGAAAGTCGGAA